>CABFWB010005005.1:7175-27561 GCA_902151455.1 Timema bartmani
TACACATCATAGATAACATTCCAAAACAAAGAATAGGTACTTTTAATATATGTTTAAAATATTGTTTCGAATTGGGTAAAAAGAAATTGTTAAAAGTAATGAAATAATGTGAGAAAACTTAAGTTTAAGTTATTTTAAATGTAAAATATAACATGTAATTAAAAAACTTAACATTCATAACAAAACAGTGTTCTTTTACAAGTGTTGGTAACCTAAAACCTAAATATATGATTTTTGAACTGTCATCCAGGTAAAGACCTATCGTGAATGAATTATACATGTATATCAGTATTATTTGAGTATTATATTTTTTAAATATCAAAACAATATACTTTTCAACATTAAAAGCATTAGGACATTGGCCCTTATTGATCCAAGGCAGTCACATACATATTATACCTATTAATCTGTACTTATGCATTCGTTCACTGTTTTTCCAATTCTTGATCAATGATCACTTTACGTTGCAAGTGTATAGTTATATTCATAATATGAAAAAAATACTGTACATTGAATTTTTAATTCAGTACTATAGCAAATAATAAAATAAACATTCCTGCACATATCATGAATAGTTATTTTATATAAAATGTGGTTTTGGCATTGTTTGGAGACGTTCTTGGCAGTTTTTCATTTTCCATATTTTCTTTAACATTATAAGATTTTATTCTACCTGGTTTTGAGAATAATTTCGATTTTTAAAAATAAATTAATGAGCAAGATTTTTGTAAGTTAAAGTGTGAACATGTGTTTTTTTTATTAACTTGTTAATTGTGATTTTTTTTAAGGTGTTGCATTTTCACATTTTGTGCTCTTGTTTCAGAAGTAATGTATCGAATCTCAAATTATCAAAATTTAAATAGATAGAATAATTTTTTTCACTTGGACGGGATTCAAAGAAATGTGTAAATTTTTTGGTGGACATTTGTTTATATAATAATATATAGCTTTTGAATATCAAATTTGTGAAACCATCATTGAAAAAAAGGAGAGGAAAATAGACTCAAGGATAAAATTAATTATCTTACTGCTTACCATAAAAGGTAAGTCTTTTAGTGGTACACGTTTTACTGGCGCCTAGAATATCAATTTATACTTGTTTAAGGATAACAGATGCAAGGTAGTAGGGGAGTTTAAGTGAATTAGTTCATATTAGTGCAATGCGGGGTAGGGTAAAATCCCTGGGGTGTCAAACCCAATTGATACCGTCCTATTTCTGTAGAAATAAATCTAAATTAAGGTAAAAATATATATGCATATAGCAATCTAACCATTATTCTTATGTTTAAATACATTATGGTTCTTAAACCTCTTAACACAAGTTAAAGGCTATTAACACTTGGTACAGCACTTATAGCATGTTCAAAATCTCTTGTATACAACCAAAATTCGCATCAAGCTAGTACTAAGAAACTTCAAACTTACTAGGAATCTAACTGGCAAAATTACTAGAATTGATTAATTTACACATTTAGGCATAGTGCCTTAGCGACCCGTACCCGATGATAAAGTAAAATATATTTCAAACAAATAATGCTAATATCCACTAATTTGATGAAAATTCCTTGAAATATTTATTTCTGCGATATATGTTAATCTCATAGTTTTGTGAGCAAATTCAACCAAATTCAATAATAAAAGATAGTGTCAAAATATTTCTAATATTTTAATTAAAAATGCTTTATAAACATTTTATTAAGTCTTTAGCCTTTTAACATTATTCAAATCTCAGTGTTGTAATTTAGCAAATTTGAGTAAAATATATTTTAACTATATATTAATAAAAGTAAATAAATGGTACGACAAAATCTTATGCTACAATAGTTATTCTATCAACAATTATAAATAGTGACAAAATTTAAAAAATAATTTACAAGTAAACGTAGATACATTTTTCTAAAAAAAAAATAAGTAGGGTCCTATACAGTATTATTATCATCTATGACCAATCCCAGATAATAGTTAGAGATATATTTTAGAAAGGTGATTTATAAAGCAATGACCTGAGTTCATTTCTACTCTGCTCAGTAACATGACCTGGTTGGTAGGCCTTGTGTCTACTGCTCATAGATGTTACTGCATGGCCTTATTGAAGCATTTGTTGACGTTAGATTTCCTTTCTAAACTCTGCTTGGACTCATTTGGCGTCTTTTTTTTAACTACCTCTATTTTTACATATATATATAAGTAAAATGTATATATATATATATATATACATACATTCATTTCTTATTAAAGAACAAAAGTTGATAAGCTTCGCAGTAAAATGAATGTC
This sequence comes from Timema bartmani, assembly GCA_902151455.1. NCBI lineage: Eukaryota > Metazoa > Arthropoda > Insecta > Phasmatodea > Timematidae > Timema > Timema bartmani. The sequence continues at coordinate 9,451 of CABFWB010005005.1, forward strand.
CTTTAGTAAGAAATTAAATGGGACCATAAGTATGAATTCTTTAAATTATAATTTTATATTTATTTGTGGATTCAGTTGGCGCGTACATAATTATTATTTATTATTTAATGTGTTTTATGCAATATTAAAATGTAATAGCTCATACAATATATAAATATCTCTTTTTGTTGCAGCATAGTAGGTAAAATGCCTTCATCTCTGATCAAAAGTAAATAATTGACTGTAACAACTGTTTTCAACCCGTAAATTATAATGGCATAGTAAACTAATAATATCTTAAATTTTGGGAACTTAATAAAGTACTGCCTTTTATTGGACCTGTTTTAATGATAGAAATGACTGTATGGATTAAATCATACATAGCAAAAATATAATATTAATCATAATTTTAAACAATAATTTTATTACCATCATTACAGATCATTCATATGATTTTCAGAGACCTAGAATAAATTTCCGAACTTTTCGTGGAAACGTATCCTCTTTTACCAAAAAATGATCTAGGCCTTGATCTTTTAAAAGGTAATTAGATTGTAGATGCTCGCCACTTCATTGAGGCAATAATGTATCTAGAAATTCACGGGGGAATAGAAATTTAATTTTAGTTCTTAGTCTTAACTAAAATCTAAGGTGTATTCAAATCTAGGAGCCATTATGATAACGATTCACATGGATTGAAATATTCATAAACCTAAATAATATAATATTCTATGCCAGTGGTGTTACTATTTTCTGATTATATTTTATACCAGTGAGGTTAATAATTTTTTTCCGTTTTTAGGTGTCCCATATATTCAATTGGACTCATGTTATTGAATAATGTAAGTCGTCTGGGAGTACATTCATTATAGTATTTATTTGTCCTCACTGCGGTTGTAAGAAGAAGGTATTTTCAGAACAACCATAAAAAAAAGTGAATACTGTAGGCCAAGTAATTAATAAAATCAGATCACAGTGCTCAACATAAATATCAAAGCCGTGTGGGGTTCGCTAGCAATTGGAATTGGCCATTATCCACTAGAAGAATGGTTTTCAGTAATGGGAATATTCTTCATGGGCACAAAATCGTACTCTAGATAAAGAACGTTTGAGATATCCATAGCAGAAAATTCTAGCCAATGAAATCGAAGTAAGTATTATAAAAGAGACAAAATTAGCAAAAGCATATTCAACTGCTAGATTTTACCAAGAAAATAACGTATGGTATTCGTGGAATATAGCAATCGTTGATGTGCCATATCTCTGAATAAAGGAAATGAAAATTAATTAGTGAAGGATATAAAGAATGTTCCAAATCACGTTTTCGGAAGTCGTAAACGGTGTCGCTTAGCGTTCTGTTCTAGGACAGGAAAAGTTATGGTGCCATGCGCACTCGATAACCTTTCAAATCAGGTGCTAGTGGGAATAATATTAATGGTGTAAAGAGTTGGGATGGAAGCTCACATCCTAACCATTTATTTGACCATCAAACGGGCAAAAATGTTTATCTCGCTTGTAGCAAAAATAATAGGAATTGACAAATCAATCGACCCCATAAAAGTTCATTCTCTCACTGGGTAACTGCAGCTGGCTTAAACTTTCAGTTACACCACAAATGGTACGGTAATACAATGTTATTATTATTAGCACCGCGTCTTACTACCCGTTTGGGTTGTACGCAAATGTTTAATGGTAGGGTTATTGTGAGATGAAATGGAGGACCTACAGTTTAACGTGGAATCCAAACCACGATGGAGGCCTGGCATTCCTCACATTCACAAGTTGTGATTAATACACGTCTTGTCAGAGGTGAGGGATGGGTTCGGCAATCAGATAAATCTGTGCTGGGACCGAAGATTGAACCCCGGAAGTCAGACATTTTACCCCTAGACCACCAGGTCACCCAAGGTAATACAATGAAACCGCTAACAGTCACTAACTCTTCTATGTCTAACGAACGCTTATAATAAAAGATAAAAAGAAAGCTTTATAGGGGTAATCGAAATTTGAAGTGGGGCATGTGTAAGTCAAAGAAGAACCAGTGAACCCACGTGGCTACACACCAGCGAACCGCACTCCACACAGCCACCGGCTAGCGGTGTAGAGTCGGAACAGTTAAAAAATATGTTTTGATATATATTAAACCTTAATCGATAAAGAGATACATCAGCTCGAAGAAGAAACTAAAGGTCAACGCTTGAACTATTTGTCTATGAAAGAAAAAAGACAATGGTTCAGAGTCTCTCATTTTTAAACAATATGTAAAATGAGAGATACAGGGCTCATACTCTATATTGAGGTCTATTTTAGGGACTTAGGGTACTTTCAGGCCAAAAAAAAGGGGACCAAAAAAGGGACCTCATAAAAACAATGGGAACAACAAAAATGTTACTCAAAATCATGGGTTTTTTTCCTAAAAAAACCTACCCCTAAGCCGGTTAAGGTCAAACCAAAAAATTTATGCTAGCTCTTTAGGTTATATTTTTAGCTTGTATTTTAACTTTAACTCTACTTTTAAGTTGATTCAATGTTTTAGCCATATTAAACGATTATAATAAGTTTTTCATTTGAACCTGGTTGGGCTATGGCTAATTTTTATTTATAGTCCAATTACATTATATACTGAATACTCTTACACTTCTAATCGTTATTTATTTTAATATGTATTTCTTAAAATTATACATAACATATTTAACTATTGGCTATAATTTAATATCAGATTTAACTTAGGATCTTAATTAGGAACTTAATTAAATTAGAAAGAAGAAAATTAAAAAAAAAGTAAAGTAGTATAAAGACAAATTTTGTATTTTTACAACTTTACTTTTCTTTCTTGGCAGACCTCTTAAGAAATGAAGTTATCAAAGAAGATGCCTTTACTTGTATTTATGTTTCCTTACTGGCCTTGTTCTCTTCGATTTTTGAAACTATATATCCCTCCAATAGCCCATGAGCTACCTGCAATTCTTCAGAGCTTTTTCTTTTCAGCCCATATGTAATACATGATGATGTTTGCTCAAGAAGTTTGTCAGCTGAACTCTTTTTCGGAACTTCCTCTTTTCTTAGTAAAATTTGTCTTCATATCATCAAAAGACTTCTTATTTTCTTCACTTTCCACTCTTAATGTTTCTTCTTTTGCCCTTTCTCTTTCTCTCTCCTCATCTTCTTTAACTCTCTTTTCTCCCCACTTGGTTTCCTCTAAGTACTGATGATACTTACTTCTTGCATTTCTTCCATAGGCAATGAACTATTTTGTTATTGGGACACAAGAAGGTTTATTGTCATAAAACTTCAAGGTTCCTATGACATTTAATTGTGCATTCGAAGCTGTCTTTCATAGCAGCTGTCTTCTGTGAGATCACATGTCCAGATGTTTAAAAGCCTCTTTCAACATCAGAATTACCATCTGGCAATGAAATACAGGCTTGAACTACTTTTGTTATTATTATTATTATTATTATTATTATTATTATTACTATTATTTTTATTAATAATATTAATATTATTATTCACCACGTCTTACTAACCGTTCGGGTTATACGCTTAAATACTAATTACATTAATGGATTAAGAATTAGGAAGGTTGAATTTAGATGAAGTGAACCCGCATTTTCTTGGAGGGAGAGTGTAAAACCATTTAGGAAAAAAACCCCTCAGTTCACCCGACCGAGATTCGAACGTCGATCTCCCCATCCTCGGTGGTCTAGCTCAACACGACTGGCGCGTTAGCCAACTACGCCACCGAGGCGGGTAACTACTTTTGTTACTTCCTTGTCATCAATTCCTATGGGCCAGTTTCATAGTCAGATTTAGTACGTCTCAAGTGCGGCGCTATACTAAATACAAGACGTCATCTACCTGAAATTGAATGGTATGGGCCAGTTTCATCTGCGAAACTGGCCCATTCTATTTTGGTCTAGGTAGGTGTCGTCCTCTATTTAGTGTCGACTCGCACTTTAGGCGTACTAAATCTGACTATGAAACTGGCCCTATGAGTGTTTCTGCTTTAATAATCTTCCATTCAACGATCAAGCGGTCTGTATGAACATCAAAAAGCATCATCCTTGCAACTTTCACAAGTTTTGCTTCACTGCTGGTAGCTTTGAGAGTTTTCGGATTTAAAAAAGTAAAATCATAAAGGATAGAGTCTCTTTTTATGTTGAATTTCTTCTTGACGTATTTCCCAGATATAATGAAGTGTTTCTGAACTTTTGACTTTCAGCTAAGGGCTTCCAATTCCTTAACTTTTTTTTAGCTCACTCAGAACTTCCCACTTATATAAATGTTGTGAGTTATTTTTATAGAACTGCTATCAAATCTCAAAATGGAAAAAAAACACAAGACATCGCAAATAGTGAAACCTCTAGGAAAGAAGGTACAACTACCACAATAAATGGTAGAAATGACAACCAAAGATGAAAAAAATTGACAAGGGGCCAGGGTCCAGATGAAGCAGTTAAACGTCGTACCCAAGACGAAAGTTTAAAACTTACCAATTTCTAAAGACATCAGGCCAGAATTTCTTCAACTTTCCAAAAATGTATAATGAAACTCATACAAATTTACATTAATTATTCATAAGCTTTTCATGTACTCATTTTTAGGGAATTTAGGGACCTATAGTTAAAAAAAGGGAGTCTGATTATGAGCCCTGGAGATACGACATAATGTAGAATGACTATGAAATGAATTATGTACCAGGGCTCCCACCAAACACTTGCTATAAGGTAGGACATTACAAAAAAGGTATTCGTTATCTTGGAGTAAGAAAATATACAAATACTGTATTAATGTAGATACCGCAATACTAGTAAATATATCTTTTTTACAACTCTCTCACCTCAACTCCTGATTAATTAAAGGACAAAAGGCCCTCATATATAAGTTTTGTTCTAATTTTTAGCCGCACGCTTTACTACCCATTCGGGTTATACGCTTTCAAATATACATACATACATATATATATATATATATATATCAAGCAATTAGAAATATGAGTTATATAAGCACTTTTTAAAGTAGTGTTTCTGCAACAGTGTTTATTATTTTGTCTCACAAAACTCACTAGTTTATTAGTATTTGTATTTATTTTAAGGTAAAAGAGAGAGAAAGTATATGCAGTGCACAGTACCATTTATTTAATCAAGGTTTGCCGTAATTAAATTTATTTGTAGTAAGATCTGTAACCAGTTCATAAATTAATAGAACGGAATTAGTCATTGGAATGGATCCAAGCCGTTTACAGGTATGCATAACCGGCCTCATGGTATAATCTTCAAAGCTCCTGGCTGCTGACCTAGATGTCCCGGGTTCAATTCCCGGCTGGAAACGGGGGACTTTTAATAAAAGGAGAATAATCACCATGGTCACCAGGGTTTGGTTAGACTTAAGTAAGGTTAAGATTTGTATTTGCTAGTCTACAGCCTCATAGTCCCTATCATCATCCCTTCGTTTCATCGGGACATGGAAAGAGCCTCCATGGAAAGGATGTAAGATTAGTGCCTTCGGGAGTTCCGTGGACACTGATACATTAGTACTGGATAATCTTTCCTCCAACTGAGCTATAAATTCATGTAGCCCAGACAAGCCAATATTATTCCAGGTATGTATGTGAATTGTAAATGACACTTTGACACGGATTCTATTCCAATATCTTGTTGTAATTTTCAACTATATTTAAATTATTGTTATTATAAATAAGTTTTTGAAAATAAAGCAGGCTCTAATACCAGATTAAAATAAATAAATAAAAGTATAATTCTACTATTTAATCTCACTGTAGCACGTCTACCTACTGGATTTCAAGTCCTGGGTTTGTTTCACACCATATCTGAAATAATTATTAGGCTGAACTAGGGTTTTTCCCCCTTGCATATGGATTCATAGATGGCTGGTTAACTGGGTGTTGTGTATGTTATGTAAATAAGTTTGGGTGTAATTCATGTTCTGGTTAAGAAGGCTAACGATTTATATACATTTATATTTAAATATAAATATATATTTAAAATTCCAAATATAATCTTGACCAGAGATATTAAATTTGTTTTGGTACACTTATGTTTGATTGTATTATTCTATGTTCTATAGACAAAAGGGGGTTGTGTTTCATAATTATATGTTTACATTTATGAGACTACGGGTATGAGTGGTTGTGACCCGTCTGTATGGGTCTGTTGTGTATTTCCATAAATAACGTAGGACTCGTTTTAGTTAAATGTACCATGAAGTTAAAACGTTTGCAGAGCACAGCTCTAGGGTATGAATGTCCACACTTTTAGGCAGAATTTTGTTTTCTTTTTAGATTATATAGCAAAATTTCTCTTTCTATATATCAGGACGATGACAGGGAGTTCGGGGTTCAAACCCGCTCAGGTGTACTGATGGTGGGTATTCCTTTTTTTTAAATTTGTTTGGGGTATTTAACATGCAACTTCTGAACCGGGTGATTATATCAGCACGTGAGAGAGGATGACTTTTCTTAAATGGTTTTCCACTTTCCCTACATGCAAAGGTGGGTACACTTCCTCTAAATTCAACCTTCATAATCCTTAATACGTTAGAGTAATTAGTACGTATGTATATAGCCCGATCCAAAAGTAAGATGCGGTGATGTTTTTATACACTTGGTTGGCAACCTTTGGTTTGTCTCCTGTCAATCTTGGGTCTATGTGTACATTATATATGTTTTGAGTTAAGCAAATACTAAGTAAATGACGTATTAACATTTAAAAATACTTTCTTGTTATTAAAACTGTATCGTAGAAACACAAAATTAATCTTTTATCTCTATAAAAAAATGAGTGGGTGTCTATGTTCCTTTTTGATTAAAAAACAGCGAGAAACCCAATCGGTTGGTAAGATGCGGTGCTAAAACAGAACTTATAAACCACTTCACCAATGGTTCCTAAATCTCACATAAATACCGTATAGCTTGGACGACCGGTTAACAAATAGGCTATATATACATATTTTTTAATCAAATAAAATTGATGTTGTTCATATTTTTAGTCTTAAAACAATTAACCAATGTTGTATTCTTCTATTTAATGTATAACTAATTTATGTCTGTCCTACTTTACTGTCAAATCAACTGAAATCCAAAGAGTGATTAAAAAATAAATTTTAATTGAAGATTCAAAGAAAAACTTTATTTTTTGTTGGTTATTTTGTATTCATATTAGTAGGCAAATAGTGTTTATTTAACATAATCACACTTAGCAATAAGTAAAGGTAAAAGTATTTATTTGATTTAATTGTACATTTGCAAACTAAATATTTAGACCAATAGAAGAATGCTCCCATTTAAAAGCAGCTTTAAACACCCGAGTAGACAATGAAATAATAAAATAAAATCTTATGTAGGCCTACATTTGTGTGATAGCAATAGCCCTTCAAGACCAAGACACTTTGTAAAGGAACCGAAGGATTCCAGATGATGTGCACCTCAGGCGTTTTTTTTTTTTCAATATAGTTTTACTTTTATTGGGACCCTAAAGCCTTGAGCCGCTCAGCTGCTAGTTCAAATTACTTCAAATTCCACAAAAATGCTCCTTTGCATTCTCATCATATAAAACCTAAAAGTGTGAAATTGAACATATATTTATAATTTTTGAGCCTGACACCATCAACCACTTGATCACTACTTCGGTTAACACTGAAACCAAGAAAAAATAATAATATTTTGTATAGATTATCAACTGGAAGAATTATTGTGTGGTGCATTTTGGATTGATTATCTTTATTCTCAAATTATAATTTGAATTTGATGCCAAGGTTGAAGGGTACGCAAGAAAAAGCCAACGTTTTGGCAGTTTTATTTAGCAAAACCTTTAATTGGTTATATAAATAAAATAATTTTTCCGTAAAAATATTGTATAATTTTCTTCACATTGTGACATCAACAGTTCTTGAATATCTGTCAAGGGTATCCTGAAATTTAATGGAAAAATTTTTCTTTTCATTTAAAAATTTTCTCATCTAATGCTTTATGTTCATGACAGATATTCAAGAACTGTTGATATTAACATATGTATAAATTAAAATCTTTGTTTCTAATGGAAGAATATTTTAATTATTTTGGGGAAATTTTTTTTGCTCTAATAATTAAAAAACACCAGCATTTTCTCGCATCCCCGTCTACTCCACCTTATCAAATGATGGAATATGTGTATATATCAATAACCAGAAAACATAGAACAAAAATAGCTTAGCATATATATTCAGTGAAACTTGAGAATTTGACACAGGAACTTTTTGTTTTTTAACTTTTATATGTATATATTTCTAGCCTTACTCTTAATAATTAGTGACTTACGCCAAAAATGTCTCCAAAACCAAGAAAAATAACAATCTAAAGCTTGGAATAGGCCTGCGTAGTCAAAGAAACCTAAGGGTATGATTCCCTCATTTATTACTTTCTTTTACTATTGTATAGATTACTCAGTTCTTTATTTAGTGGTATCAGTTCTAATGTACGTCCTGCTACAACTAACCTAATTAATTTGTTATAGCTTATATACACATAAATAGGACCTTGAGCCCCTAAGAATACAAGTGGTGTAAGTCATTTTTTCTCATTTTGAGATAGTTGGAGGTAAAGTTAGATCCATATAGAAAACTCACCGATTTTTCTGATTTTTTCAAAATAATTAGGTGCATACATAAAGGTTCAACTTCACTTATGCACTAATCAACATTAGAAAATATACAAAACTTATCTAGTTAAGAATTTATTTTTACAATTATTTGTATTATTTGATGACTTAGACCATTTGTGTGTGAACAATTTTTAGAATTAGGCAATTAAATAACTCAAAAGCTGTTTGTGTATGTTAGGTAGTTTTTTAATTGTTAATTACAGATCAAAAAACTTATTTATGTTAAATTGAACGCTATTTATGTTAAATTTAAATCTCCCTAACTTGACAAGCATTACATGGCCATTGTCACTCCCATCACTTTGAAAGACTAAACAAAGTTATTTTNTGACACGCATTACATGGCCATTGTCACTCCCATCACTTTGAAAGACTAAACAAAGTTATTTTTCATAGTAGCACTGTAACCTCAATAGAAATTTATTATCACTAACGCTAAACTAGATATTGAAAATAACTTATGACAAAAAATAAAAATCTAATGTGTTAAAAGACACAACCAAAAAAAATTTAAGCAACATAGAACACAAAACCCAACTTTCTCACATGAAATAGTTTGCACTAGCCCCTGAATTGGAATTTGTTATTGTTCATTATTCTCATCTAAAATAAAAATTACCGTTAGCAAACAGTTATAATGAAACAATCTAAATAGCATTAGTAATAAGCAGTGCCTAATAGTTTATTTAATTTAAGCCCTACTAAAGATTTAAGCAACGTAAAACTTTACTTTTTCGCGTGAAATAATTGGCCTTATCTACTAAATTGGAATTTTTTATTGTTCAATATACCCGCCTAAAATAAAAAATGCCTAGTAATATATTTTTATTTAGGCCTACTTTCTGGATCATACTCGGAGCAAGATGATGAATTTATTAATTCATTTTCGATCGTAGAATCACTAAGTGTGGTCATTATAACTTAGAAATTTGAACCAGACCAATATAAATTCAAAAGCACATCACGACTTACACCACTTGTTCTGTCAACAAACGCATTGGTTTGTTAACAAGCTCAAATATTTAGTGTAATCTAGCGGCAAACATATAAATTATGACCTACACCACTTTACCAGTTGACAGAATGAATAATTCTTCACATGCTTACATTGTTAACTCAAATATGAAAAAAAAGTGACTTACACCACTTGTATTCTCAGGGGCTCAAATATAACTAGAGAAGTTTCAAGGTTTTTTAATTTTTTAATAAGGATTTGGAAAAATAGGGGGTAAGGGGGTTTAATTTAAATAACTAATAAAATAAAATTCTTCTATAGGATGAGTGCGAAGCAATTAGACGATTAGTATCTTGAAAATTAACACTTTAATAGAAAAGTAAATATTCCCTAGCTAAACAAAAGCAAACTACATACTACACTTTTCACTTTTTGAAGGTAGTGTCACTCAGATAAGCTCCAATGGACGTCAGGCAAACCTCAGCATGTTGTCCATCACTTTCCTCAGCAGAGATCGTCTAATTGTTTCTGTCCCATCCTATATGTGTAGTAGAAAATTGAAATATTCACAATCATGTACAGTATAGTTAGATTTGAAAACTGCTTCCGGGAAATGGGGAGCTCAAAACTTCAAAAATTTATATAAACCTCAACTTATTTTATTTTTGGCACGTAATTGCAGGTACCAATATATTTCCTTCGGGGGAATCTTGCAATTTATAAATAATTGGTCATGGGCCGAATTGAGTTCCAAGTGAGTAAACATGATAAAATGACGTCCTCCAAAAACCCCTTACCCTCTTAAACTGTTGAAATATATATGCACGGTTCACAACTGACTCACAAGTGTTTGAGACGCCCCAGAGGAAAGATCTATTTCGTTCTGCAGTTAAAATACTACGATAAAAAGAATATGTACTTGATCCACTTTTATAGAACATTATCTTCAAAACTACCATATCTCTCTCGAGTGGAGGCAGAACAGCATGACTGACTCATGTTGGCAGGCAAGCTAGAGCTCCAAGCCAGATTTTCACTAGCTCAAAGGCCATTCACTAAACTAGTGAGATTGATTGACAACTTGAAAGTGTTAACAAAAACTGTTTGGGAGGAACAGGCTTAAAAACCAGCTGGGCACACGCCTTTATTTTCACTAAATGTTTTGAAAGCTATTAAAATATAGACTAGCCACTTCAGTAGCCGAATCGGCTAAGGTTTCATTCTTGCAATAGACTAGCTTGCTGATGACGAGGATATCAGGATTCTAATACCAGTCGGTTTTTCCTAAATAGTTTCCCACTCTCCCTTCAAACAAACGTGGGAAGATTGCCTATAAAATGCGTCCTTCCTCATACTCTACCCATTAGAGTAGGCATAATTAGCATGTATGCATATAACCTGAGCAGGTAGTAAGACGTAATGATTTTTTTTAAACTAGAGATTCCTTGCATAAATATAAGTATTTAGAAAAATAGTATTGTATGCTCTTTTAATTAAAAAATAAATTAGGTTTAGCTCAAATCATAATAAATAATAAAAATTATTAGTTAATCAAAGAGTAAAAAAATTGATAATTTCATATATATTTAAATTATATTAAATAATAACTAAAAGGGCTTTCTACTGGAGCGCTAAGCCATATTTCAGACATACAGAAATCCCACGTTATTTAAAAAGTGGTTTGTTATATCAAAATATGGATCACGCCCAATGGGAGGTGAAAGGTACCAACATGATCATACAGGAGTAAAATATTACAATGTGTTTACTGATTGAAAGCCATTAATGAAGAGGTGGAATTAACTTATTTTCTACTAAGTTTAATATGAATTGTTGCAGTTCTTATATCAAATTAAATGGTTAGAAACATAGATATAGTCTTTCACAACTAACAAAGTTCATTTTAAGTACCCCAAAAAAAACATTTTTGAGAATTGTTTTAGTGGTTTTAAATCATTAGAGGTGAAGTCTCCATAAAGTATCATAGTGTGAGAATATTTACTTCATGTAGGTGGTAGTCTTAATGGTTATCTGTGTGGGGCTGAGGGGAAAATGTGTGGCGAAACTTTGTATCCACCCTCTGCCCTGGACAGAATAATAAGCACAGTAATAGAAAAAATAGCTATAATGTGTTCAGAGACTAGAACATACCTACACAAAATAGCTACACATCATAGTGGTAAAATGCTGCTTTGTTCGTGCGTCTCAGTGCGAAATGCAAAATGCCACGCCAATTTAGGCCATAGTTCTAAATAGGGTTTGTATCCAGAATCGTTTCAGGAACTGTATTCCATTTAGAGATTGAAAAGAATTAATCCAGCGTAATGCACATTCCAATTATATGTATTGCTAATAAGTATAATTTTCTTTTTGACTTTTCGCACTTGATAATTTTTACTTTCTCTCTATCTTACAGGTAGAGAAAGTATGGTGATCGTCAAAAAAATCGAACTCGAGATTTTGATGAATTTTGACGTTTCATGACTTCCTGAATCCGAAAAAGTGGTTTTTGAATTTCCGTCTGTCTGTCTGTCTGTCTGTCTGTCTGTCTGTCTGTCTGTACCTCCAACTAGAGCCTAAACTATTTTACCGATTGAGCTGAAACTTGATATCTAGGGTTTTCATAGGGTTGCCCCGAGGGGTTTTTGGAATTGGATATCTACCCCTAAAATTAAGGGTAGTTTACTGAAGGGAAAAAAGAGAAAAAGTCGATTTTCTCAAAATCGGCTCTAACGATTTTGATTAAATTTCATTTATGAACATTAATAAATATTCCAAACAAAATGGCTACTCTCAATATTTCGGCAAAATGGCTTTAAGGGCTCCGGTCTGATGCGTAAATTAACATTTTTTATAATAGCTCCGAAACTATTTGAGATATGAAATTACTTAGCATTACAAATATGTATATATATTTATAATACAAATATTTTATTCGAAACATATTTTTATAAAATCAATAATTTTCAATCTATACGCAATTATATATATATTTTTAGCTTTTTGGACATTAAAGCTTAAGTATTGCGATCGTAAAAAAAACTAACCTGAAATGTTGATGGATTTCGACGTCTCATGACCCCCCGAACCCTAAAAAATAGTCTTTGCAATGCCGTCTGTCTGTGTGTCTATTAAAACTTAAAATTAAGGGTAGTTTACTGAAGGGCAAAAAGAGAAAAAGTCGATTTTCTCAAAATCGGCTCTAACGATTTTGATTAAATTTCATTTATGAACATTAATAAATATTCCAAACAAAATGGCTACTCTCAATATTTCGGCAAAATGGCTTTAAGGGCTCCGGTCTGATGCGTAAATTAACATTTTTTATAATAGCTCCGAAACTATTTGAGATATGAAATTACTTAGCATTACAAATATGTATATATATTTATAATACAAATATTTTATTCGAAACATATTTTTATAAAATCAATAATTTTCAATCTATACGCAATTATATATATATTTTTAGCTTTTTGGACATTAAAGCTTAAGTATTGCGATCGTAAAAAAAACTAACCTGAAATGTTGATGGATGTCGACGTCTCATGACCCCCCGAACCCTAAAAAATAGTCTTTGCAATGCCGTCTGTCTGTGTGTCTATTAAAACTTAAAATTAAGGGTAGTTTACTGAAGGGCAAAAAGAGAAAAAGTCGATTTTCTCAAAATCGGCTCTAACGATTTTGATTAAATTTCATTTATAAACATTAATAAATATTCCAAACAAAATGGCTACCCTCAATATTTCGGCAAAATGGCTTTAAGGGCTCCGGTCTGATGCGTCAATTAACATTTTTTATAATAGCTCCGAAACTATTTGAGATATGAAATTACTTAGCATTACAAATATGTATATATATTTATAATACAGATATTTTATCCGAAACATATTTTTATAAAATCAATAACTTTCAATCTATACGCAATTATATGAATTTTTTTAACTTTTTGGACATTAAAGTTTAAGTATTGCGACCGTAAAAAAAAACTAACCTGAAATGTTGATGGATGTCGACGTCTCATGACCCCCCGAACCCTAAAAAATAGTCTTTGCAATGCCGTCTGTCTGTGTGTCTATAAAAACTTAAAATTAAGGGTAGTTTACTGAAGGGCGAAAAGAGAAAAATTTGGTTTTCTCAAAATCTGCTCAAACGATTTTGATTAAAATTCGTATCTAGGCGTTGATTAAGATTATAAATAAACTGGCTATTTTCATTTTCCTATGAAAATGATTTTTAGGGTACTTTACAGAAGCGTTAATTTCCGTATCTCCACAACTATTTGAGAAACTAAACAACTTATCATTGCAAAATTGTAGGACTATTAGAAATAAAAAACTTTTATTTGACATATATTTTTATAAAAGCAACAGTTTCTGAGATATTTGCAAATATATTAATACAATTTTGTGAGCTTTAGTTGTAAACATATACTACTTAAGTCTTAACGCAATAATTCTCCAATGCCATAGAGTAATTAAATATAAGTATCTAAAAAAGTATGTTATTTTTCCTTAAATCTCTTAGGAGAAATGTTTGCATAGCAATGATCTATCTCCATTTTAGACTCAATAGTCAATATTTACATTTTTTATTGGTCAAAATGTATAAATGAATAATTAAATATCAATGCGATGACTTGAAGATCTGCAACACCTTATAAAATGTTAAAATTTTAACCAGAAATCGAAATTTTAATACGAAGTGTTGACCCTTGTGGAAGACATTAAACTGTTTGAAATGCTCTTAGGTGGACAAAGATGCGCCTCTTTTCTCATTGATTATATAGCATTGTATATTATTTTATGCGTGCTCTTATGTGGAGTGGTGATGATACAATGTACATTATTCCGTTCAGAAATCTTACGAGTTTATAGAAAGAGAGAGAAAGTCTGTGCGGTGCGCCGTACCATTTATTTCTTTACAAAATTAACTATAGCTAAATTTTAGATAAATTAGTTAAATAAGGAAATACTGTAATAACAATATGATTAATTTATAATTCCATATGGGAGCCACTATATATGTTGCGATTTGAGGGTGTTATTTATGTTTTGAAAATCACAATCTAAAATATTTGTTTCCCACACGTACTATAAGTAAGTCATATTTTATCGGAAATTTATCAAAATTGACATAATAAGTTATAAAATATTTTAAAGATCTTAAAAAGAGCAAAAATATTATTTAATATTTTATCGCAACAGTTTATGGAGGCCCTGGGTTGTCATCCCTGGTCCCCCTCCTCTAAATCAAGGCCTGTAGAATGTAGACACATTTAGTTAACATAATATGGCTCGTTGGAATAAACAAATAATATAAAATTTATTGACTAAGAGAATATAATGCCTCTAAAGATTTTTTTTAATGTTATAAATTTTTATTAGTGACGGATATGACTATGTGAAAACCATATTTGATCATAAATTGTCAAAATTAATAATTTCTCAAATATTAGACCTAATTTATGAAAAAACTATTTTTTAAATTATTTAAAAATCCCTGACTCCAAATCTAATAGTGCATAAAGACGCTTAAAAACCACAATTCTAGAAAAAAACTCTTATTTTTAAGGGCTTAGTTTATGATTAAATTGCAGTTTGACCCGTTCTTCGTTCAGGTAAACCGCGTCAACTTACTTAATATTATAGCTATGTACGAAATTTTTATTTTCTAATATACATAAATGTGGTCTTTTCTATAAATTTTGCAACTTCTTCTCATCCCCCATCATTTAAATACCTTCACCCCCACCCTCTAATTTTGGAATATGGAATTTTAAATAATTTTTTGTGTCTTTTTTACAATATCGCCTAATTTCTATTGTTTACCAAACCGATAAGTGGTTGAAAATTTTATTTTTGATAATTTCCAGCCTGGACAATTGCGCGCCCCCCTCCCCTAATATTAAATTTTAGGTGTTTAACCTTTTCTGGTTATTTGTGTTTTATCCTTTACATTTTAAAAAAATCAATTTTTTACTCTAACAAAAAGGTTAGTTTTTTTTTTGTTTTGTAAATTTTGAGGGGATTCCCTTCCCACTCCCTGGTACTTCATTTTGAAATTTAACTAGGTTCAGTCCTACATTGCAGTTTGGAATCATCCCTACACTTGCCTGACGAATTTCAATCTTCTTCCACAATGACAAGTAATTTAATTTTTAGTTTCAGGAAGGCTTAAAAAATCATTTCAGCAGTCTCCAACTAGAAAAATAACATATACAACAGTAATTTGTTTATTTGGAGTATTCCCTCTAGATTCTTAACATATTTAATTTCTACTAGGGTGACCTGGTGGTCTAGGGGTAAGGTGTCGGACTTCTGTGCTGAGGGTCCGGGGCTCAATACTCGGTCCCGGCACACATTTATCTGATTGCCAAACCCTTCCTTCACCTCTGACAGGACGTGTATTAATCACAACTTGTGAATGTGTGGAGTGCCAGGCCTCCACCGTGGTTCGTATTCCACGTTAAACTGTAGGTCCTCCATTTCATCTCATAACCACCCAAACAATATACATTAGCTTAAGTGCGTGTAATCCGAACGGGTAGTAAGACGAGGTGCTAATAGTAATAATTATTATTAATATTATTATTATTATTTCTACCTCTCCTAAAAGTATTCAGTCTTCATATCTCACACCCTTCATCCGGAATGTTTATTTGAAATAGTCCCTACACCCGCTTGCCAAATTTCAGTTCTCTATAACACAGGAAAGTAGCTGTTTGTATTAGTTTTGGAAATGTTGACTCTGCTCCTCCAGTCATGTTTCTAATCAACTCTATTTTTATTTGGTTTTCGAAGAAGTCCTTTTACCTGCCCAACAAATTTAAAATTTATTCCACAACCCAAAGTGATGATTATAAATCCTTCTACTACCTCCCTTTTTCTTGTATCCCAGGAGCTCATTTGAAATTTTGAGACTCTTCCGGTAAAATTTTAATCTTCTACCACAACTACAAATTTTTTATAAATCCCCCAACCCCATGTATATCCAGGAGTCCCATTTTAATGATGTCAGAGTTTACAGCTATTTTCAGTAATATCTTGCTTTACTTGCCTGTCAAATTTCAATTTTCTACTACATGGATAATTAGTTGTAATTTTGTAAATTTTTGACCTCCCCCCAACCTTCTTTAAGAAATCACTCTGAGAAATTTTAAATTCTATGACTCATTTGGATATCTTGAATGTTTCTCTACTTGTCTGCTTAAGTTAAATTGTCTACCTCATCTCAAAAGTATTTTCTAACTATGGTCCCTCCCCTTTCGTTTACAAATATTTCATATAGAAATTTAAATTTTTAAAAATTCTTGCTTATTTAGAGGGTTACCTATACCTGCTTAAATAATTTCAGTTCTCTACCACACAGAGAAGTAATTACATACACAGTACTAGTTTTGGATATGTTGCCAGTTCTTCAACCCCCACTTGGAAATTTCAAATTTTAATATTTAATTGACAATCTTGAGAGGTTACATATTGGCTTGCCGAATTTACACTTTCTATCACACCTTAAAAGCTTTTTTTTCTTTTTAGAACCCCCATTTCACTATTTCCCAGGGTCCCGTTTAAAATTTAAAATGTTCAAACCCTTATGGTTATTTAGCCTTCCAAATCACAGCTTTTTTACCTTACTGTTAAGTAGTTTATCCCATTAATTTTGGAAATTTTAAACCCCTTGATCCCACCTCATTTATTTAAATAATAATTAGAAATTTCAATATTTAACACTTATTTGGCTATCTTGAGTTGTCTCTGTAGCTGACTTCAACAAAAATTATGCTAGCCTAAATGTTTGGAGTTTGTTTACATCCCTTATTTCCTGGAGTCCCATTTAAACATGTAATGTTTTCAGGATTTATTAACTATTTGGAATGGTCCCTTTATCTGCCTGATCAATCCAAAAAATTGGTTTTTGAATTTCCGTCTGTCTGTCTATCTGTCCATCTGTATCTCTGAATAGAGCCTAAACTATTTTACCAATCGAACTATAACTTGGTATCGAAGGTTTTCATAGGGTTGCCCCGAGGAATTTTTGGAATAGGATATCTAACCCTAAAACTAAGGGTAGTTTACTTAGGGGCAAAAAGAGAAAGAGTCGATTTTCTCAAAATTGGCTATAACGATTTTGATTAAATCTCATTTCAAAATATTTATAAATATTCTAAACAAAATGGATACTCTATATATTTTGGCAAAATGAATTTAAGGGCTCCGGTCTGGTGCGTAAATGCTGATTTGTTATCATATCTCCGAAACTATTTGAGATATGAAATTACTTAACGCTCAAATATGTAGATATGTAGATATGCCGTCTCTCTGTCTATAATTCAGCTTAGAGCCGAAACTATTTTAAAGATTAGGCAAGTAAAGTTGTAGTTCTATTAGAAATACAAATATTTTTATTTGGGATATTGTTTAAAACCAAAAGTTTATGATCTTTAAGCAAACATTTGTATATATATATATATATGTATATATATTTATATATATATATGTATATATATATATATGTATA
>CABFWB010005006.1:0-12809 GCA_902151455.1 Timema bartmani
TATTATTATAATGGTATAGTTTTCGAGTGGGGTCAAATATACGAGTACTTCTATAGCCTGTGAGAGGAAAGTCTGAGCTCAAATCCCGTTTGGGTGAACATAGGTGTGTTTTTTTTTTTCCTAAATAGTTTCCCACTCCCTTGCACGCAAATTCAGGGACACTCCCTTAAGTTCTGATTTCCTCATTCCTGTTTCATTAGTTTGAATATGCGGGTAACCCGGACGGGTAGTGAAACGTGATGCAACTAAAAACGCATTAAAAAAAATTAAGTTGTTCCTATCCAGGGAGTCTCCTGAGTAATACATTTTGTTTCCCTTTCATTTTAGTATGAGTTATATTATCGTTGTGGTGTATAACAAACAAAACGCTCGATCAGATATTCTATCTCCATTAATTCACTACAGCCCTCTTTCATAAAACTACTCCTATCGCCTGGAATGGCAGATTGGTAAAGAAGAGCATTGCGTCGTACCTCGACTTGGTGGAGAGTTTTTATTCAGTAATGGTTTCTTCTCGCTTATGCTAAATGCACGAAGCGCTGCTTCACGAACCTGGTAACGACAAGCTCCGAGTCACGGCTTGTGCGCTTCACGACCGCCTTTTTACACATTTACTGACATGTATAGTCTATGCGGTGAGAGATCACGCTATAGTTCGGTCGATGGGGAAACGTTGCTATCCTCACATATTTGACTGGAAACCTATTGATTTGATACAACGCTATCTTGTTTACATTTTTTGCCATTTTATAGTGAGAAGGAAGAGCAGGTGGACAAACAGGGTGACAAATGAAGTCCTAAGAAGAGTGGCTGAGAATAGAACAAGTACTTTGATGTGACACTTAGGTACACAACAAAATGCACCGGACACATCCTTAGGAGGAACTATCTTTTGCGCGACGTCATAAAAGGAAATATTGAGGGAAAGAGGAAATTTGGAAGGAGGAGGATGAAAATATTGGATGACTTGAAGTAAAGAGCTTAATGAGGAGGCAGAGGACATGGCACATTAAGCGGTCTAAATTCATTGATAAAAGGATTGGACCTGTCGTAATACAGGACATCTAATAATACTCGGCATGAAAGTACGTTCCACTTAAACATTTAATGACGTTTATTTGTATGTTTCTCTCCTTAAGGTTACGGTTTGTATCGTAATTTCTGTTCAGTGATTTCGAAGCAAGCTTTTGAAGTTTCCGGCGATACGACGGTGATATCAGCGTTATTAGGCCTGATTATATTCATGGCCAAGGTTTTTTTTAGGTATAGTCCTACTTCTAAACTAAACGTATATAATGAAGCAATCTTCAATTTTTTTTAAACCCAAAATGTTTTTTGTTTAAAAAAAGTACAAAATTGCTCAACATAACTTGAGATCCCCTCCATCATCCCCTCCATCCCACCCATAATAATATAGACATTACAAATTACTATTTGTTATGTGATAAAGGTTTAAACCAGTTATTCAAGTTATCAAAATACTCAAACTGTTTGATTAGCAACTTCTTGATGCTTGAATTTTGTAACAAACAAGTCTGAGATTGGTGAAGTAACAGTTGAAAGCGCGTGTATGCCCGACGGCATCACATCACAGTTGGTTGGTTGGCTGGATCTCCGGGTGTCGATCCCAAGACCAACTCGATCCGTACCGAGTCATCCATCAACCGACGACAGACGGAGCATTCTGAAATATAGAGCGGCCTTGGTCACGATTTCGCTGGAATTGTCTCTCTCTCTATCTATGCAGACAGTTGTTACCACATTCCTTGTTCCTGCTGAACCACTTACAACTCNGCTGAACCACTTACAACTCAGTCCCCTCCGCCCGTCTGGCGCGATTCGCGGCAATGGTCGGGGGAGCCTTTTTAGTGGTTAAGGTGGAATGAAACGTAACACTACTTAAAATACGTATTTTTTCATTTAGAAATATATATGTATTGCAAAATAAATAAAAATATTCCGTCACTAGATAAATTTAGTTTAATTTTCTACAAACAGTAATCTCAACAGGTTTTGAAGATATCTCTCTCGCGGGCATTGCGGAATTTGTCCAGAACTTTTTCTTTTCGTCCAAGCAATATCTTATTTATTTTAACCAAAAACAAATTTTTGTGTTTAAAACCGGAAACATACGGCCCAAAATTCCGTTTACCTTCCATCCGACTTTTAACACGCATTGTTGGTCTAGAAGCTTTAGACGTTGTTCTTGGATTGCATTTTGTTCTCCGTTGACGTGGCTCGAATTCCGGCTGGGTCTATTAAAGTTAGCGACGAACCTTTCGTATACCCATAAAGTACCATGCATTGTTCCACATGGTATAGGACAAGCTATAGGACCATAGTGTAATCCATCAAGGTAAGGCTGCTACAGTTTAGAGTAAACGTTGTGTACATGTAATTTTTACAAGTTTTATTTTTTGTCTCTGTACTATTTTCAATTAATTTACTTTCTAAAGTTTTAAAATCACTACGAAAACTTCCAAACATGTTTGCGCAATTGATTTTACCTTATTTAAATTTTCAAAACAAATAATTTTAAGAAATAATTAAGAATATACATTCTTTGATTCCCGTGATATGTAACAGTTTTTACTCTTGCTTGCTTCCACTATGATATAGCTTGCAAGATAGGGCTATAGCTAACTCAATCAAGGTGCGACTGCTTCCTTTCAGAGTAAACTAAGTGTACACTTGTGCTAAGATTAGCCCTTCAAGTGCCTACTCCCTTAGTAATCATACATCGGCCAACTCTGTATCTATTTGTTTAGTGTTACATACCTTAATGCTCGTTTGAGCTTTCTGAAAATGTATTCAATATAAGGACATAGTATCAGGAGAGTTATTTTATAAGAGAAATGAAACGACTTTTTGTTCTGAAGCGAATATGCAAAATTATCAATTAGATGAAGAAAATACTCCCCCCCATCCCCCCAGTTAACCTTGTTTGGATTTGAATCACGTGGTATCCCAGAACAAAGTTATTCACACTGGCAGGTGAACGACCAGATGATCACTTGTAAAACTATCATCTTAGGATTGCGTGTGTGAACCGGACAAATTATTATTGTCTGCTGTCAGTGGTGCGCGCAGTGGGGTTGGGAGCAAGCGGGGCATTTGATTCCCCCCCCCCCCTTTTTCTTCCCACTGTAACTAAACTATAGAGTGCTGAACTTGTAGCGCAAATCATAGGTTAAATTATTTTAAGACTAGGCTCGATATTAATGAGGTATATCTTGTGTAAAAGTGACAGTAAAACTCCCTATCAGAATAAAATGCAGAAATAATGGCCTTGATACATTTCACTTCCCCCCTTCTCCCGTTCTCTCCTACTTCCGGTTCCCCTATCCTTCAATCCCTTCCCCCTCTCCTCACCTATGTAAATATCTGGGTTTGCCACTGATCTCTGTCCATTGACTATATCATAATCAGTGCTCTGTCGTCATTTGTTGTCCAGAGGTAAACTGCATGATGAGATCATAAGCGTTGTGTGTATGGATAAGCGTAATAGGGGAGTTATTGGGAAGAAGTCAATGAACAGTCTAGCAGTGTCAACTAGTCATACTTATTAAACACATACGTGTGTACGTAAAATGATGTGATATGTATGTCACTTTAGATGGGAAATATTAACACCCATGAAACAATATTAATAATATAGAAAAATGTTATCATTGTTGACTGTAAAAGAATTTGCGATTTTGATTTTTTTTTAAATTTCATTCTTCAAGCAACAAACTAATTTGATGAGGAGAAGCTATCATTTAGTGAAGAAAAATTTCACGACTACGTGATTTGGGATGCAAATTGGAAAAAGTTCCTACTCTAATTCTACCAAGTATTCAACCAAATTAAAATCATTATAGTTATCATTTCAAGTGTTTTCTTAATTCAAGTTTCGTTTCAGTTACACGTTGTAGTAGGCCTTTATCTAGTATATACAAGCCTTATATGCTAAAATTCATAAACATTTTGTTCTACCCAGTTACAAAATAATCTAATATTTTGAAACGTGTAATAATAATTAAATTTTTTTAATTCTCTCGCCACTCTAAACGCAATTTCGACTATATGTAATCATATATCCTACCAACATTGTCCAACGGCCATCTTCGTCACGACCGCGACGTGGTTCGCACAAGTGTGCAAATAAACCACTTACTAACCTGTCAGTCCGAGCAAGTTTGCCAACCTCTGTACCTCGTATTTCCCGCACACATCTACCATCTTTGTGAATCAAGTTATGTGAAGGACCGTGTGTGACATCTAGTTTTACTTTACTTTTCTCTCAGCCTTTTAATTTCACCTATATATTAAGGGGAATCCGATAAACATCTGTGCTACTTATGGGCTACACTCTCGCAACAAAAAAAAAAGGGGGGGGTGTGGGGGTTCAGATCAAAAAGTGATCACTTGATGAACTATAAACCAATCGCACCTTTTCAGCACCATTCTCGTTGTTCGTTCGGTGTAACTTGGAATAGTTTCAACTTTGTTGGTTCTGCGCGACACAATTTTCTTGGAAGACCCAATCAAATTCCAAACCCAATTGATTCGACCACTGATTTGAAATAACTCGTTGGATGAAAAGCGCAGATGTCGTGAATTTATTTTTCGACTCAACACAATCATTTGAAAAGTAACATTAATCTTAAAGATATGTCCATCCACTAGAAAATAATGTTGGTTTATAACCAGCTTATAACGATATCTGCCCCGTTATTTGGTATCAATTATAGTGTTTTCGGATTTTATCGGTGATGATGATGATTATAATAATAATGTGGACTCGTGTAAGCCTTACGGTGAGCAGTAAGTATAATGATACCGGGTTTTATGATGATGACGACGCGTGCATGCCCTAATACGCACTTATCACACGGTTATGACTATCTGATTTTATGTAATTCGATTGAAATTAGTAAAATTTGATGTTTGTACACAATTTATTGATTTGATTACACTTTCACTGTTATAAAATTGACATCGATACAGTTCTTTGTTAATTTCAGAACTGACGCGGAGAGTCAGAGCTAGTGCTGTACATAATTTTGTTTTTCTGTGATAGTACTAGTTTTACTGTGTTGATTCATACACACAAGCTGCTTGTATATGACCTACCCCTTGCTTCTTTGCCCCCTTGTCTCCAGTGTTAAAACTAACTAATAGGAGAACTCCTGGCAACCTGATGTTGTGAAGGCTAGCTTCCTATTGGGTAAAGGGAGTCAGCAAGTCACATGGTTTTTCAAATACAACGGAGTTGGTATTTTAAAGAAAGAAAGTTTTAAAGTGCGATACATTTAAATTACTTCTGAAAACGCGTGATTCTCCATAGATGAAGTATTAAAAAGAAACTTTACATACCGCTCTTTAAAGAAAAATACACTTCATCCATGACTTTTTGAATACATGAGAGGTGTACAAAACAGTATCATTACAAGCTTCTCTTGTTTTCGTTCCAGAACATAAATGGTCGACGTACACTAATTTTCTGCTAGCGTGTTAATTGTTGCGCCACTCAAGCGTATTCTGCTTTGTATTATCAGTGATCGTGCGAAATACTTGAGTCATACAAAATAATTTTAAAAGTGCTGCAATATAAATGAAAATATGTTATTTCTGTTTATTATTGTGGATAAATCTCTCTCAGATATTTATTTAATTTGACAATATTTCGCCTGAGTTTAATCAGCCATTTTCAAGTCAAATTAATAAAAACTATAGCAATACATTAAGACACAAATCAAATAATGTTTTCAGCGAGACCAGTCCAAAGTGATTCTTCCTTGAAAGAGACAACTTCAAAAAATACACAAAAATCTACGTAGCTCTAAGACTTAGGTAACTTTTCACATCCGACAGTTATAAAAGCTACTAGAGCTACTTCCACGTATTCAAACGTCAGGTCATGTGATCTTAAACTGTAATTTTTGATAAATATTATCAATACCTATAAAATTACACATAATATAGTATAATGTTATCAATTTGTCCGTAACAAATATACTAGTGTTTTAAAAGGCCCTTTATATCAAAATTGGGCTGTAACATATGCTATTTTTAGTTGTTTCGGGTGTGATTTATCACCCATCACTATTTCCTTTGTTCATTTATTGCAAATCTCATTTTAATTAGTACTCTCTTACTTATTTGTTCGTCAGTTTGTTTTAGTGGCCTTAGTCAACATTGTTTTGAATACCCCGCGAAACTATCGCGTAGGGGACACCAGCCCTGCCTTAAGCCCCTTAACGACCCATTGTATGAAGTCGAGACAAACATCCCGTCAAAACCCAGCCCATTGTTTGACATTTAATACAGCGCCTACGTTTCAATGACAGATAAATGTAATATTATAATTCTCTATTCATTTATAAAATTATGTATTAATATGTTTAATTAGTGTGTGTGTGTGTGTGTGTGTGTGTGCGCGCGCGTGTGGCAGGGGCAGATGTGGAGAAACACTTTTTAGTTAGTTACACACTTTGGAACTTTAAGGATAAATGATTTGTTATGATGCTTTGTGTTTTCACACAGTTGACGAAAATTCCATTAAAGAACTAAAATTATCATCGTCTCTAAAAATTAAAAATTAAAAATTAAAAATTTCCAGCTTTATTGAGTGTATAAAAGGTAGGCATTTCCTTGCTTTTCACAAGGCTAACTTTATGTAGGGTGCTCCAAGTTTGGTATTCTATTGACAATTTATAAAATAAACACTCATTTGATAAATATTTATTTCGCGTGACTTTAGGAATTTTTACATTTATATCTATTTTCTTATGAATTCTTTCTAAACAATAAAGTTCAGGTGGAATCTCGTCTTTTGAGTTTGTTGCTTTAGGAAAAAAAATAATTTATGTTAACATAATTTGTTTTTCTATGTAAATATTTAAAACCCTGATTTAAAACTGTCTAAAAGAAACAAGAACTAAAATAACTCTTTCTTCCTTTGGCAAAAATTAGTAGTCTAGCTATAAATAAAATTATTGCTTGAAACCTTCAATTTTATATTCAATGGTATGATCATTATTGAAAATATATTTGTCAAAAATAAACCCTCATAGATGGCTTAAATATAAAATATAGCCGTGATAAGAACTTCACAACCACTCAAAACGAATCGTTTCCTTTATACATCCTACATTTTATCAAAATATCACAAAATAAGAGCTCAATTCGGTCGATAACTGTAGGTGTGCACATTTAAAGAGGCAAACACGAGTATTCATACATAGATAGAGGCTGCTGGGTAAGAGGTGAGAGGCTGCTGGGTAAGAGGTGAGAGTCTGCTGGGTAAGAGGTGAGAGGCTGCTGGGTAAGAGGTGAGAGGCTGCTGGGTAAGAGGTGAGAGGCTGCTGGGCAAGAGGTGAGAGGCTGCTGGGTAAGAGGTGAGAGGCTGCTGGGCAAGAGGTGACCTGAAGGAAGAAATTAATATTAATATAACTTGGTACTAATGTGCGGGATAATGATCATTCAAGCTAGGGGACCTCCACTACATCTAAGATCCTTCAGATTGAGGGTACATTTGGTCGAGCTTTAGAGGTGGGAGCCTACAACTATATTCCATTCACGGTAGGAATTACTCTATGAAAGGTCTTTTTTCCTTACCAATATCCTACTATATAATATATTTCTGGTAGAGAAAAAGACCTTTAAGAAAACAATTCCTACGGTGAACAGACTTTAGATCAAGGGTGTCTCTATGTCTAGTATCCTGCCACTCAACTTCCCCGACAATGCTCTCCAACCAATAGGAGGAACAAAGGGGTGTTTCAGATCTAGCTTCTATGAAAATTAATTATAAAATTCTAATAGTAATTTTGGATTACTATTGAATTTTAATAGCATTTTAGAATTATTATTATTAAATGTCAAAGGTGGGAAAATACTTTATCTAAACACCCCTTGATATGATAATGGGCTCCAAACACCAAAGATCGACCAAATTGACCCTCGAGCTAAAGGACCTTCAATGTACTGTAAGGATGTACACTTAAATCAGCTATCTAATCTCAGAAAATATAATAAAGTGAATATATTTTATAAGATTATGCACGTATTGTCGCTTTAAATAATATGATAAACTTTATTGATAATATAACTCCACATGGAGAGTGAACCCTGACCACCTTGATCAAAATAATGCAAATGTAAACATAATTTCCAACATTAATAATAGTAATAATACTAATGGTGCGCCATGAAATACTAACAAATACAGGTCACATGGAAATATATTAAATTTTGTCCTTAGATATTTTCTGCGGGCAGATAGTCACTCTGATAATAAACCCTTCCTTGTTGAGCGAATAATTAAAAAACTGTTTATCTTCGCTTTAACTCTGTGCTTTGAATAGCGCTCTTTATAAACAAACATTACTATCTAGGTACATTCCATAGGGGCGTTTGTGCTTTCATATTAGTATACTTATGAACAGTATTTAAAATTTAAGTGGTCGAGAGACATAATTGTGCCAAAATAGACACACCCATCGTCATTATAGACCTACTTTATGCATAATTAATTACTCACTGCCAATAACAGGATAAGTATGTTTCACTTTTTCCCAATGTTATCTATTTTAATAACCGTCTAGTGATTATTTTAATCTGTTTTAGATTTTATGTTGTAAATTTACTATAAAGAGTTATTTTTGCTAATTTTACACTATTATTAAAAGAGATATCAGCCTGATTAACTCTTCTTGATTTTTTATTTACATAAAAACAAAACAAAAAATCAATCCTTTTCAAAGCGAATGCCAGTACGTTTTCTAAACTTAAGTTTCTTCATTTTCTTATTCAAAACCAGATATAATAAAATCGATGTTGGTATTTATTTACATAAGAGTGGGTGAGTAAAGAAGGCAACTTGACCTGGCAGGTTGTATATCTCACCAGACACAATCTTCTCAGGTCTTTATCGAATACATCAGTCGGATTGTATGACCCAGGACTATCTACAACTGCGGAACAATTCGCCTCCGTCTTACCGGCACCATCAGATATCAGGCATGTCTGCGGGCGACACCGACCCGCGTGGAAGTCGTCGAACCGTTAGTGTAGTTTAATTTGCTTTATCTCCACGCGGCCATACCAAGGCTACTTTCCTCACATCCTATTTTACAACTGTAAATCCACGCACATCTGATTCATAAAATAATAATGTCTATCGTTCGTAGAAAGTCGGAGGAATGTTTGGTGAACATCTTATGTATACACTCCGTTTATCCTGAACGGTAACAGTCTCCCTATGACCCTGTCTTATAGGCTATGCCATTGTGTAAGCGTTCAGGATAAATGGAGTGTAAGTTGTAGGATCTTACGTTAAGAATGCATTTCAATAAAGAGATAACTACTCTCTGATATATATATATATATTCACAGATGTAGGCACTATCTTTGTCAACGTAAGGCGGCCGCCCGGTCAGTAACTTATAGCTCGCTTGTGGGCTAACGCCTTGGAGTGTTTTTTTTAAATGATAAACTGAAGCATTAGTATTTTTATTTTTGAGAGTCTCAAAGTTATCAGTTTCAAAATAATATGTTGGGTCATTGATTATTACAACACTCGTTACTACGGCACAAACCATAAATGGACAAACTTTAGTCGTCCTTGTTAGTTTAGTTGCTTTTTATTATACCTCAAAAAGTTAATGGAGCAGCTTTCATACATTATATACTCCACTAAATGGGCACTGCTTCATCGTCAATTTCAAGGAACAGAAATTAATGTCAAGAAAAACTTTATTCGTACCAAAATTATAAATAAATTTAAATTTTAACTTTGTTTTTCGATGATCACGTGGACTAAATGTTTATAGATCATCTAGATTGGTTGGCTGGTGGCGGTGAGGTTGGGTTTTCGAATCTTGTCTGGGTGTACTGGGGGGTGGTTTTACACAAATAGTTTTGTGACATTACCACAACTTAAATGTGGATACATTTTCTCTAGATTATACCTTCCACATCCATGTTCAATTTGATTGGTAGGAGGACAAAAATAATCTAAATTCAACTCGCAACGTCCCATTGACGGAAACACGCGAGGGCGGCTAACGATTGAGGGGGCAGTGATTCCGCCCGGACAGAGCGGCCGCGATGAAAGGGACCACAAAAGGGTCACTTCCAATTCTAGACGCGTAGTTCCTCCCTGCTCAACCCTAATAGTGCCGGCCGCCTGTTGTGTCGGCCAGGATGAGTATACTGTCTATTGTTTGTTTGTACACCAGCTTTGTCTTGTCAGGTGTGAGCCACGAGTGGGACGCCTTGTAATACGTCCTGCCCTCGCCTATCCTAGTTCATGACTAGTTGAGACGGTCAGGTTGTGTGGGTGAATCTTATGTTATTACAGGCAGACATAGGTAATGTCACCTTAACTAGTAAAAGAGTTGACTTGACAGGTACAGTACAAGTTCGATAATCCGGCAAGCGCGGGACGTCGGCAGTACCGGATTACCAAATATACCGTTTCTCTTAAGAGTTATTATTCCTATGGTCGCCACTCGCCAGGGGTTGGTTAATTAGTCTTAAGTTAGGTTAAGACTCTCAATGGCCCACACTTCTATATTCAATATCATCATATCATCTCATTGCGGGTACGGCGTGTAGACAGCATCCATAGGTGTACCCTGGGCAACGTTCTGTGTCAACAGAGAAGCTAATAGTCTACTTACAGGCGTCCGAACTGGATGTAATGTCCGTCCTGGTCAGTAATGCCATACGATATACATACACACTGGATTATCGGACTATATCTGTGTAGTACGGTAAAAACGAGGAAAATAACTTTGAAAACGGTCATGTTTAAACTGTAATGTAATAAATGACCCGCTTTGGTGACCGCATGATTTAAGGTGTCACTTTCGCTACAGCCTAGACTGCCAATGATGGGTATATCGGGGTTTTATCTCAGTCGGGTGAAGTGAGGTTGGTTTTCCACTTTCGTTCCACGAAAATGGGGGTACGTATCAAAATTCAACCTTCCTCATCCCTAACACACTAGAAATATTAGTACATAGGCGTACAACTCAAACGGTTTGTTAAAAAAAAAAATCAAAAGTGGTAGGTAAAATGATAACATTCTAACCGATAATAGAATTCTGGAAGAAATAAATTTTTTGAAAGTACAGATATATTTTTTGCTGTCAAATCTTTTAAGTTATTATATTTTTTAACTTTATTAATGATGATATTTTATAGGCATTTAAATTAACTATCAAAAGGGATAACTGCAGAGCACATAATTTAAACGTATATGAAAAATCTTATAGTAATTTTTGAAACTGTCAAAAAATAGTTAAAATAGTTTCTTCCTATTTAAATTGTACTGTTTTTACAGACAGTTAAATTTGTATCACGACCTTTTGAGTCAAGAGTTGTGCAAACTAGACGTATATAGGTAGTAAAATATCACCTTAATCAAATATAGCAAAGTAGGTCCGATCAATGTCCCCTTAACTGAGAAGAGACATATTAACCTCTGACTTACTGTAAAGATGGAGTGCTATCAACCAGTAGACTATTTGTTTTTACAACTAAATGAAATATATTATGTATTAATATTCATTACTTTGAGCTATACTTCCGCGATATTACGTCGGTCTAATTTCTACCAAACGAACTTCATATAACACTCAAACAATAATTAATATTTACACATACAGTCTGATTTAAACAGAAAGAAACTTTTTTACAAGTATTAAAGCTACTGAAACTATTTAAATATATTTATATGAAAGGTCATATAATATTCAACTGTAATTTTTCATAAATTATACAATAAATACCAATTAAATGGCACTAATGATAAAAAAAAAAATGTTAGCATTACTGAGTGAAAAAAACCCACATATTTTCTGAAAGATTCTTCCTTCATAACATTTAACTATTAAAAAATATAGGCTATTTTTTTGTAACCTTTCATAAGGTAATGTTCAGTCCAATTTTCGTAGGAAGCACCTTTTAAATATACATTCTTTTGCGGACAAAACTAATAACTTTTTACTATTTTATTAGTTTATACTATATTTTGACCTTTCGGAGAGAAAAGTATTGTGATCGTCAAAAAATATTGAACTTTAGATTTTGATAAATGTAGACATATTATGACGATATTATGACCACCTGAAATCAAAAAAAGTTGTTTTTGCAATTACGTCTGTCTGTTTGTCTGTCTATACCTTGGGTTAGAGCCTAAATTATTTTATCGATCGGGGTGTAACTTGGTATCTAGGGTTTTCCTAAGGGTCTCCCGAAGGTTTTTGGGAATTAGATATCCTACCTACCCTAAAAACTAAGAGTATACTTTACATAAAGCGTAATTTTTCACTATTGATACCATCTCCGCAACTATTTGAGAAACGAAATAACTTGACATTGTAGTCTAATGTTATAGCACTAATACAATTAAAAATATTTTATTTTAAATAAATATTTTATAAAAGCAATAGTTTCTTAGCTATAAGCTAATATATAAAATAAATGGTACGGCATACCGCACAGACTTTCTCTCTCTTTCTATAAACTCGTAAGATTTCTGAACGGAATAATGTACATTGTATCATCACCACTCCACATAAGAACACGCATAAAATAATATACAATGATATATAATCAATGAGAAAAGAGGCGCATCTTTGTCCACCTAAGAGCATTTCAAACAGTTTAATGTCTTCCACAAGGGTCAACACTTCGTATTAAAATTTCGATTTCTGGTTAAAATTTTAACATTTTATAAGGTGTTGCAGATCTTCAAGTCATCGCATTGATATTTAATTATTCATTTATACATTTTGACCAATAAAAAATGT
>CABFWB010005006.1:14400-29659 GCA_902151455.1 Timema bartmani
ACAGACAGACAGACAGACAGACGGAAATTCAAAAACCACTTTTTCGGATTCAGGAAGTCATGAAACGTCAAAATTCATCAACATCTCGAGTTCGATTTTTTTGACGATCACCATACTTTCTCTACCTGTAAGATAGAGAGAAAGTAAAAACACTACTACATTATTTTAAATTTTGAAATCGAATGTTATTCTCTTTGGTGGAGTACTTTTGCAACAATGTATATTATTTCGTTTCACAAATCTTACGAGCTTATAGTAAATATATCTTTTTTAAGATGAAATAGAAAGTCTTTGCGGTGAACCGCACTATTTATTTTATAGGTATTATATGAGATCTAATTTTTTTTTTTTTAAGTTTTTCTCCACTGTACATTATTATCAGCGAATTAAACCGAATCGACGACATTCACCTTGTTTCTTCGTCAGACAAATAATGTGACAAAATATAATGTTATAAACTCTTCCTTAGCATAAAGTGACCAGTTTGTCTTAGCATTCTCAGGGACAGTCACTTTAAAATAACTAATGAGAGTTGGAGAAAATTATTGATGGGAGCAGATCATTTAAGAAATACATAACACTCCTTATAAATTTTATAGCGTCAGCCCTTAAGAGAGTTATAGCGACACTTTTAGATATGGTGTGTCATGTGGTCAACACAACGAACCCTCTGGCCGTCAATCTCAGTTTTCTTTACTGAATCCACTACTTTTATTATTCAAGCAGCTTCCCATTTCTCATCACGATGCTGAACTCATCCCGTTCCAGATTCAATGCTTCACAGAAAAATGTGTAAACGCCGGGGATCAAACCCAAAATACTTCTTATGGTCGTGTTTTATAAATTTGTGTTAATGAATGGTTTTATTAAACTAGGTCTTTGAACTGTAGCGATGTGTATAGTAAAGTGATGTAATATATTAAAGTAGTGAACAGTTATAAACCTAAGTTAAGGAAAAAATATTCGTTGGTGGGTATTAAATGCATTGTGACAATTTTTACATTGAAACTGTTTAGCACCTCACTTGAATAAAACATTTTAATTTAATCCAACACTGCAGTTCGAATTGTATTAAGTTATTTCCCAAATTGAGGGCCAAATAAGTCCTGGACATAATTTATATTTCGGAAACGAATGATCGATCACTTTACCTTTAGCAGACAAGTCACTGTAAGACACACTCTCATGAGGTGTTCTATCAGCCGAAACATACAGGTACATCGAACATCCTAGAAACTTTCTCTCTCGCACTTCCTGTGAAGAAGGGGTGTGCCGCGTGGAAGTGTGTATCGTAGTGCGTGTTTGAAGAATGTGTGTCTGCAGGGGGTAGTGGACAGACATCTCAAGGAGGGGCTGATGGGATCAGGCGCTCGCTGCCCGCTGAGACAATCCCCCCTATTTAAAAAAAAACACCATTCCTTCAGACTTCCCCTATACAGTAGGCCTATAAAATACTATAGTCGCTGAAAATGTCATCTTTCGTTACTAAGCTGGGATGGAAGAAAACGTAAGCTAAGCCCAGTATTTTTATAGTAATCTTTATTCTAGGTCAAAATAAATAAAATATTTCTCCAGTATATATGCTACTGTGAATGTGCTGAATGTTATGAGTTTTTAATGCCACCGGTGATTCTACAAAGCCACTGGTTCACTTGGGGAATGTAAAAAATGTATTTACTACTTCAAATCCTCGCCGAATATTTTACAAAATCACCGGTGAGTTTACAAAATTACTATCAACAACCAGCGAATGTTTATAATTCACGTTAAGATTTTGTTTGGTTAGGTTAGTTTACGTTAACTTAGGTTAGTTTGCATTTATGTTTTATATTTTTATTCATTTACACTAGATATTTTATAGAAATCACCTGTGAATGTAGGTAGTACGGTTCATGTTTCATACTTTCACCAAACTGCATTGGGAAATTTATAAACTCACTGGTAAATCTAGATAAATCCTATTATTTGTTAAATAAAACATCGCTTTAGGTGATTCTATACATTCACTGGTTATTTTACAAAATAACGAATTCACCACATTCTCAGCAACATATACATTTAGTGGAATTTTCTACACGTGGTTATCTCAACATTTCTTTGATATAAGAGAGGTACAAGGGAAAAAGGAGTAAAGTCCAACTTGAGTTAGTGCTGCCTTCTGTTAGACCTTTATAATGAACTTTAGATTATGGTTAATATAGGTTTCTGTAATGTTTAAATTAATTTAAGAAAAATGGGGTTCCCTCGGTTGCTTATGAGGTTTGAGATATAAAGTTGTTGTTGAGAAAAATGTGTGTAATGTGACTTCCCCTCCCACTTTTCCCCCACCCTGTAACTTTCATATTTAATTATCATAGTGGCATTTAATAATAAACCTGTTAAATAAAGATAAAGAGTTATTATCATACTCCAGGATGCCCTTTATAATTATCCAACAACTTTTGAAATTACGATGTGTAGAAAATTAAACTAAATGTTTGTGCTAGAGAATTATCTGAGTTATTTTGACCCAAAAAATTTGATATAAAATCTGCAAAAAACACTGACCTTTTCTAGAGTTTCCTAAATACTCACCTTAAACGTAGGCTTTACGATAATAAACGCCAACAAAATTGCAATCAACAACAAATATAAAGTAGAAAATATAGGTCTACAGTAAAATAACGAGGCCTATAAAACAATATTAATGTTTAAATTGTAAGAATCGTGAAACTTGATCACGCTATTAATTTTTATTTTATTTTGGTGGCTAACGTGCACAATCTAAATCTACTTATTATATTATTATACAAACATGACTTAGAATTTAAACGCATAGAACAGACGAAAGACCTTGTCGCCAGGGTGCCAATTAATCACTGTGAAGGAGGCAACATCAATTTCACAAATGATACATTTTTTGCCAATGACGGGATCAGAGCCCGGCACTCTTGGCAGATGCGCTACTAACTCAGCTAAGGAATAAAAACAAGGATTGGGACTTCAAGTCCTTTAAATACCTCGGATCCTCAAGGATATTCGAAATTTGAGAAAAATTTTGATTCGAGACTCATATCCTTGAAAAAGGATTATTTTTAAAAATTTTAAGTGGAATTTTTTGATCTCTAATACTGCTTGTTGATGGCTCATAGCTATTTATAGTTATAGTATGAACTTAACAACCAGACCCTAGACCAGTAATTTGACATCTAATTGAATGTTATAATGATTGGATTATAAGAACTAGTGTTAACATTTAGCTACTATTTGTATTTTATATTATTCTATTATGTTTATATTTCTGGTTATGTTCATAACTATTTCTAGATTCTGACTCGAGGGGATTTAAAGATAAATTGGAGATTCTGATTTGGAAAATAGTGGATTATACCCAACTCTAGTAAAAACTACTAAATTAATAAAAATATGACTTGTATCGGAAGTCGCTTGGTCTAACATGTTAAGCCTCCATTAGACTGGACTACAGGATTGTAATTCCGGTTGGGTATACTGAGGGTCACATTCCTAAAATGTTTTCCCACTCTCCCTCCACGCAAGTGTAGGTACATTTTCTCTCGATACTTTCATTACAATCCTTAACACACTAGCGTAATTGATATGAATGCGTATAACCCCAACCGGTAGGTAGACGTGGGATTAAAAACACGATACTCAGCCAACTTATTTTAAAACGACAACACTATTGTAAATTAGTATAGTATTTTACTTTGGTTTAATATTCTGGAATTTTGGTGGATATACATGCATTCCAACTATAGTTCACTGTAGGCCTCTTATTTTTAATTTCAAAACCCTACTCCCTTTTTTTGGTATGTATTTTTACTTGATTTCTGTTGTCCTTATCTAGTAAACCAAATCATTTCAGAGCGAGCTAGTTTGACTATTTTCTTCAGACCATCCATTCAACAGCAATAAATCACAGCAGTAACGGACGGGAAACGTTGAAGTGATAACATATTTGTCTATGACCGACAGTGTTGTGGTTGTACAGCGGCTCTTCCTGCATGACCAACGAGTTTTTATCGACATACTTTGTGTGTGTGTGTGTGTGTGTAAGATCGTAAGATAACCAATAAATGAATACTAAGTAGAGAGTGAATACTACACGATGCGTTTGTCTCACAAAAGACCGGACTGCCGCTGATGGGGACAAAGCTCGAATCTTTGCTAGGGTGTTTTTTCCACACGAGATTATCACTCTGAATGTTTCATTCCCTCTCAACGATAATGTGAGTTTAATTCCTCTAAGCTCCAGTTTATGATGTATCCTGAAGTTTTATTTGCTCCCCCGCCCCCTTCCCCCAAAATTCCAAAAAAGTGGATCTCTCTGGCCTTTTTTTTCTGTATCTGTTACTATATTCGAAACGGTTTGACGAATTTCTTTCAAACTTGAAATAAATATGTTATATGGATATAACTCATGGATAAATACTGTTTTTATTAGCCTGCTTCGTTAGCTGTATGGTCTAAGGCGTTAGTCTCGTGTTAGACTAGACTGCAGATAACAGTGATATGGG
Organism: Timema bartmani; assembly: GCA_902151455.1. Lineage (NCBI taxonomy): Eukaryota > Metazoa > Arthropoda > Insecta > Phasmatodea > Timematidae > Timema > Timema bartmani. The sequence goes on from CABFWB010005006.1 coordinate 18,918, forward strand.
GGTTCGAATCCTGGTCGGGTGTACTGAGGGTGGTTTTCCAAAATAGTTTCCCTCCCTCCACGCTAAGGCGTGTACACTTAATCTAAATTCAACCTTCCTCATTCCTCTCTCATTAGCATAATTAGGAGGCCCCCTACTGTACATATGCATATATCATGAATATGTAGTAAGGCGTGGTGCTAGTAAGAAATTGTGATCTTAACTATGGCTCTTATCATAACTGAATTTGGAAAATTTGAAATAAAAAAAAGCTTTAAAATTTGTGTTTAAAATTGACATTTGGGGTGTGTTTTATATGATTAATAAGAGTATTTGAGGGTGGTTGACTGAACATTGCAAATTTGACGTTTTTAAAAAATGGTTCAAACAATTTAGTTCAAAATTTATATTTGAAGAGAGTTTGATATGCATATCAAAATAATGTCTGTTTTGCTGAGAAAAATATATTAGAGGGTAATTTTCTCATATCGATTTTTGAAAAATTCGTTTCAAAATCTAATAGACTAAATGATAAACTATGTATGATTTGTTCTTACTATTCATTTATTTACTCTCTAGTTTGTTTTCAGTAATTAGGATATTCTAGAATAAAACGGTAAATAAACCAGTTTAATTAATCCTCAAACTTGTAGCTAGCCATCGGCTGGACTGTATTTTATGTAAGTATGTCTGATTAATTAAATTGATTATTATTATTATTATTATTTCTATACCGCGTCTTACTACCCGTTCGGATTGTACGCACTTACGCTAATGTGTAATGGTAGGGTGATTGTGAGATGAAATGGAGGACCTACAGTTTAACGTGGGATCCGAACCACGGTGGAGGCCTGGCATTCCTCACATTCACAAGTTGTGATTAATACACATCTTGTCAGAGGTGAGGGAAGGGTTTGGCAATTAGATAAATCTGTGCTGGGACCGAGGATTGAACCCCGGACCCCCAGCACAGAAGTCTGACACCTTACCCCTAGACCGCCAGTTCACCCTTTAATGTATTCATTGTTGATTTGTGGGATAGTTATTTAACTATTTCAAACCATTTATTAATGCCCGTTCGGGTTATACTAAAATCCGCCTTGTGGTCTAACACGCTATTCTCGTGTTAGACTAGACTGCTTATCACGGGGAGATCTGGGTTCGTTCCCGGCCGGGAGCACTGAGGGTGGTTTTCCTTAGATGGTTTTCCACTCTCACTCCACGTTAATGCGGGTACATTTCCTCTCAATTAAACCTTCCTAATACCTAACCCATTAGCGTAACTATTACATAGGCGTACAACCTGAACGGTTAATAAGATGCGGTGCTAAACAAATATTGAACGAAGTCATGTCCTAATAAAATATGTAATAATATTGGATTGTAATTTAGTCGCTATTCCACCTGACTTATGAACTTGACTTAATGTGTGAAAAGCCTTGTTTATATATTATTATTACTATTATTACTATTATTAAAAAAGGCTAGAATTATTTAACCATCCCATATTCTAATATTTTGTTTTTATGATAGCTTCACGTGCTTCAAGCGCAAGGTGTAGGGTTGGATTCCCAATCAAACTCAAAGAAACATTTTATTTTTCAAAACATATTTCGTGAAGTTATGTTAATCTTTTTAAAATAAACTTTGCTAAATACAATGTTTTAAATATTCTTGTTTGTGTTTTAAGACCTAATCTGGGATTTGAGGAGCTAGATATTTTAAGAGAAAATAAACTCATATTAGCGTGAAAGGAAACCACAGTGATAACTCTCAAATGAAGAACCAACCACCAACCTCGTCACCATCCTAGCCACCATGGACAGTCAAGGGCGATGCCAAATATTACATCTTAGAAGCTCGGCCAGCAGTGCAGAATCTTTGTTTAAACTAGCTATGGATAAAAGAATACTTAGCAATAATTTCTTCACATCTCAGTAGAATGGTTTACTTATCTTGGAGATGGAGGCTGAACTTAATTTCCTTGCTTTAATTTCTGCGGTCTTATTTTAAATCTGGAAGGTTAGCCGTTCTGTGGTAGGAAACCGAGCTTAATTTTCTGTCTCAACTCATTCGAGCTGAACTGTAGTTTGAAGCTATGTGTTCGCTGTGACAGAAGGCTGAACCTAAAATTCTTTTCTCAACTGGATCGGGCTGACCAGTAGTTGGTCTTTATTTTCATCCCGTGGCAGGAAGCCGAACTTAATATTCTGTCTCAACTTATTCAAGCTGAAATGTAGTTAGGGGTAATGTATTCAACAAGTGGACTCTGGGAGAAGATTCAACGGGTTGGCCTAAGGAATGGTTTGGTTGATACTGGCTTTTGTAGGGGAGAATTACGGGTTTCCGTGTCCAATAAAACACACCGCGTTTTGAGGGTGTCGAGTAATCAGATAGCATCTATTATTTGTGTTTGTACGAGATAATCCCGTAGCTTTTGGGTGAGTCGCCTCGTAGACATCCTGAGAAGATGGACAATATTTTTTATATAAACACTTTCCTTGGTCAAGGAACAAGATTTTAAATACACGCATACGTTAGAAATATTCAACTAGAAGTCTGACGTAAGGCATAGATGTTTCCAGTCGTAGATATGTAAAAATACTTTTTAACTGTACTTGGTAATTTATGTCCATAGGTTAAAACGAGATAGGCCCTAAAATTATTCACAAGACTTTATATTTATAGTCCAATCTTAACTCATAAAGATATATTATTATTGCTGACTTGAAACCTATTATATATCTTATAGTGCCATTATGCTGGCTTCTGTGGCTTTCCCACTAACCTGGAAGTTACAAAACATATGATTGATATGGTCCTTGCTATTGAGACATAAATAATATGAGCTGGTCTTTGGAAAATATCCACAGCTATGAAACATTTAAACTACCCGAATTAACCAATGTTTTAAGTATGTTTGTACTTTGAAATGTGCAAGGTATACATATGTAGTTAGCATAAAAAGAATTAGTAGTTTAGCATATATATTTAGGTACATTTTACTTCACATATCAATAGAAATTATTGTGATTGTGAAAAATATCTATCTCGATATTACGACGAACTTTTACGTTTTATGTGGACACGAGCCCAAAAAAAGTGAGTTCTACCATTTTGCCTGTCTCCATGTATGTCTGTCTGTCTGTCTGTCTGTCTGTCTGTCTGTCTGTCCCTGACCACGGTTTCAAAACGGTTTGATGGATTTTGTTCAAACTTGATATTTAGGTTTTATAAGACTATACCACAAAACTTTTTTTTTTACCTTAGCCCTTTAATTAAGCGTAGCTTACTGATGAGTAATTAGTTTGAATTCCAAATTTTTTGAAAATGGCTGTAAGGATTTTAATTGAAACCCATAGCAAAAATTCGTTGAAGGGTAATTTACTAATGGGACATTTTTCAAAACTTGAAATAATTTGAAAATTGCTTTAACGATTTTGTTCAAAATGTATACATGGAGGTTGTGTAGCATGACAAATAGGAATGATTAATTGTTGTTGGGTTAAAAATTCCTTCATGGGTAGTTTACTGACGACCAATTCTTCAAAAATTTAAACTATTTAAAAAATGGTCCTTACGATTTGGTTCCAAATGGGTATCTTTGGAATGTTTGAGGTGGACAAATAACACTGTACACTTATTTTTGAGATAAAAATTTGTTTAAGGGGGATTTTCTGATGACAAATTTAAACAAAATGTTAACTATTTTAAAATTATCTCTAATGATTTTGCTTAAAATATAGATCTAGGGAGCAGTTGATCTCTCAAATATCAGCGTATACTTAGTTTTTGGGATAGTACTGATTTGTAAATTTTTAAATAATTTTGAAAATATCCCTACCGATTTGATTCAAAATGTTTATCAGGACTATTTTATTTGATAGTGAATAGTCTTAATTTTTCTAAAATAAATTGATTTTAGTATACTGTGTTTGCCTGCGTTGGGGGGAGCAAGTGAGGTATCGGCTTCATTGGTCAAATGGTCTACACTAGTAAGGCGTCAAATGGTCTACACTAGCAAGGTGTCAAATGGTCTACACTAGTAAGGCGTCAAATGGTCTACACTAGTAAGGTGTCAAATGGTCTACACTAGTAAGGTGTCAAATGGTCTACACTAGCAAGGTGTCAAATGGTCTACGCTAGCAAGGCGTCAAATGGTCTACACTAGTAAGGCGTCAAATGGTCTACACTAGCAAGGTGTCAAATGGTCTACACTAACAAGGTGTCAAATGGTCTACACTAGCAAGGTGTCAAATGGTCTACAATAGCAAGGTGTCAAATGGTCTACACTATTAAGGCGTCAAATGGTCTACACTAGTAAGGCGTCAAATGGTCTACACTAGAAAGGTGTCAAATGGTCCACACTAGCAAGGCGTCAAATGGTCTACACTAGTAAGTAAGGCGCCACTCTTGTAATAAATTGGATTGCTGATGATGGGGAGATCGTGGTACGAATTCCGGTTGGGTGTTTTTAGGAAGCTGAATAGTTTACCATTCTCCTTCTATGCAAATGCGGATACATTTCCTCTTAATTAAATCTTTATAATCCCTAACCTAACAACCTAGATGGGCAGCAAGATGTGGTGAATTAGTAATAACTCTTTGTAAAATATATATAGTTGACTAGGTGGGCTGCTATGCGGGGGAGGGGGTGGGTGTGGGCCTATTGTTCCTGCCACCTGCTACCGTGTAGAGCGCGCGATGGCCACGAGACAGAATGAGTCACCGGGCCAACTGTTGTTACCTGTCTCTCTCTCTCTCTCTTCTTGTGGGGAGGAACAGTGAAAGATGCGTGTGGGTCCTACGGGACCGAGGTCGCTGTCGTTGAGGAACGACTCTCGTTCTATATCAGTCACGTGGGACGAAACAAGGCCTACCTAGGTCGGAGAATTCCATCTGAAGCTTCAGAGAATGTTTTCCAACACTTTTCTTTCAATAAATTGTTTTAATTAAAATAAATAAATAACATAAAATATAGAATCGCGTCTTACTAACCGTTCACGTTATATTCATATGTACTCGCTACGTTTAATGAGTTAGGGATGAGTAAGATTAAATTTTGAGGAAGTGTGGTTGCATTTTCATGGAGGAAGAGTGGAAAATTATTTTTAAAAAAAATCAGTTCATCTAACCTAGATTCTAACCCCAGTCTCCTTGTCATCGGCAGTCTAGTCTATTGCAAGAGTGAAGCCTTAGACTATGTGGCCACCGAAGTGGGTTTTTATATCTTGATGTACCTCTTGGTATCCCCGGTTTGATCACTGATCTTGTTTTTTGTCTATACTTACCGTGTTCCTAATAAATACAATTGGATAATGTTTCTAATATAAATATATGGAATATTTTTCCTAATTTAACATAATTGAAATGGTAAAAAGAGGAAGGACAATATTTGATGATGCAAAAATTTCTGAGATTTATTTAATGTATTCATACGTAAACTCATGTGGTATGCAGCTGTGACTTTCTATAGAATAGAAAATATTGTAAAATGTTATCATTCTTGACAGCAAAATAAAATTGCACTGTCTAAAATATCCATTCTACCGGGTTTTTACTGTATGGTTCATTCTCTTCAGGTGAGTGCTGGCTCATTTCTCTATATTTTACCCTCCTTTCCCTATTTGATGGGACAGTATAGTTTAAAGTTGAATTCAAAACTAAAACGTAATGGGGAATTATAGTGTTATAAGCTTCTGAAGCTCATTGCTTCAACTCATAAATAATGTAACAAGTTAACTATTACTGAACCCCCTTAGGTGGCCGCTTGGTCTAACGCTACGGTGACCATACGTCCCGAAAAAATCGGGACCGTCCCGATTTTAAGGGCTGTGTCCCGGCGTCCTGAATAACGACCCAAATGTCACGAATTGTCTGACTGATGAAAAAAGTTTCTACAGTAAAGTAAAAATATCGAAATCGTTACATTTATAATATTTTACTCTTATTGAGAGTATATTTTTACAAAATATAATTTTCTTAAAACTCTTATTATTTAAACTTTAAAATTACTTGTTACTGTGAGCCACTTAGTCTTAGAGATTGAGATGAGTCCAGTAGTTTTGACCACCATATTTACGTAGCCCTTATTTCTTTATAGCTATGACATATTATTGTCATTTATGTTTTTTAAATTACTAAAAATAAAAAATCCTGGAATATGTTTGTTCTTAATTATGCTTATCCCTTATGCTTATGCACTTATGCTACTTTTGAAAAATGTTGCCAAGTTGTGCCGATTTTCACTGTCAGAAATATGGTCACCGTATCTAACGCCCTACTCTTCCAGTAGAATAGACTGACAATGACGGTGAGATTGAAGTTCGAATCTCGGGTGGGTGTACTGAGGGTGGTTTTTCCACTATATCTCTCTACACGCAAATGTGGGTACACTTCCTATAATTATAACCGTCATCATCCTTAAAACCATTAGAGTAATTATAACATAAACGTATAGCCCGAATTGGAAGTGAGATGCGTCGCTAAAAAAACCTATAATTGTATACACTTTATACCATAAATGTCTTTAGTTAGCAGCTATCTCGTTAAGTAAAATCTTACAGATACTGCAGAACCTTACATATATTGTAGAACTTTAAATATAGATAATACTATCCGAATTGACAATTTAACCGAATAACTGTAAGAAAGCCCCGTTTCACTTGCTGAGTCGACCGGTTTTTCTAATCTCAATGATCCTAATTTGGTTAATAAGTGAAGAATGCAGAAAGCTGTACTTGGATGTGATTTCTGGTTCGAAAATAATAGTGTAGCTAATATTTCAATTAATCATCTCCTAAAGACTGAATGAGAACTCTTTGGATGATTGCTTTGAATTTGACAACCACTACAGTATTAGGAGCAGTAGTATTTGCATCTTTATTTCAACGAACTCTTCTTAACATTGATATCCTCCCAATCCCCTTTCTAGTGATGGAACTCAAGTCTGACAACAACGTCTTAGACTCCTAGTAATACTTAGTTTTGTTATTCTTTTTCTGCCTTCATTTATTTTGACAAGTAGAATACAAACCAATCGTAAATCAGTATTTTCTTTGCAAAACAATATCATCTTGAACCTTGAATTGTGAGCTAGATCATCTTCATTATATGAGGATGAGAGAGAATCGTTACTTCTCCTGATATGTTGAGCTACTTTTATGACAGGTTGAACGCAATCCTCATGACGAAACACTGACTTTCTGTCGCTGAAATGCGCTCTACAGAAGAACAGCTTTCGCTTCCCTTCCCTGTTCAAGATAATGATACATTGTTACGAAAAGATTTTCCCTGAGATATTAACAAAAGGAAATTCCGCACAGCTCTCATACTTTCCCCAAGGATCAATTCAATTCAATTTTATTTTTTAAAACAACATAAATCTCAACGTTTTGATGTTTAATTTTGTTTTGCATATTAACTGGCCATTTTAGTGTCGCTGTAATATTTAAATAATTTCTTGATATAATTGATTATTTAATATAAAATAAGGAAATATCGTTACTCAGAAATGTTTTGAATAATGTTGCCTTATGGAAAAATATGATAAAAATAAAACAAAACTGTTCGATTTAAAGAAAATGCCAATAGTCACATAGCATTAAAAATATTTCATATCGGCAATCTTTTATCATATTAAAGACTGGGATGATATGTTCCAACGTCATTGAGTTATTATTATTTTGTTATTATTGATTAAATAGCCAAGCTATTATATTTAATAACTACGGTTATAGCCACATCTACCCATCACACTCATTATATTGAAAAATGACAACTGGACACTGGGATTGAATCCAAAAACTTTGGTTTAGTACGCCTTCCTAAATATTTAAATTCTCTACATTCTCCAACAGTTGATTTACAACCGCGATGGTCAGTGGTTCTTATCTCTGTGATATACTCATTACCTTCTATTTATCAATGAATTTCTATTTCATACACACTTCCGGTTTAAACTAGTCTGTTCATCATAATTTTAAGCTAATTTTTTAACAGTATAATATCTAAGGCTACTGAACTGTGCTGTCAGTTTTAAAAATCGGTTTCAATTTGAATTTTTATTATGTTAAATTTTATATCGACTTTTTCTGATATTATGGCTTAACCTAACTATTCTACAATGTCAGGCATTTTAAATGGCATCACAACCATTAAAACAACTTGGTATTTCATTTAATTAATGACATGGAGATTTTTTTTTTCCTGCTCCGCGTCTCATTACCTGTCTGGGCTCTATCTGCATTTATTTACACTAGTGAGGTTGTGAGGAGGAAGAGAACTGATAGGAATTGTACCCGCACTTATGTGGAGGGAGAGTGGGGAACCATTAATGAAAAAAATCCTCAATACACTGTCCTCACACCAGATTATATATGAGTGACGCTTCGTCCGCGTGTCCACCGATGCGGCTGCTATTATCCTAAACTGTTAATATCACACTAACGGGTATCAAGATATGGTATAAAAAACTGTAGGCTATGGGTCGAAGATAATGGTTGCATGTATATTATTGAGCTTTTTATGATTGTAGATGTAAACCTAGTTTGTTAGCATTTAATGATAAACTTTTTAAATGAAGAGGAAAAATATCATCAAATTCTAGGACACCCTTGACAGATATTCAACAACTGTTGAGATTACTATGTGTAGAAAACTAAACGCTATGTTTCTACTGGAGGAACTATCGATTTACCTAGCCGAAAGAAATTTGGCTATAAAAACTGCAAAAATACTGCTCTTAACTCGCAATCCCTACCAACCCTTCTTAAGAGGTTGCTTCAATGAGTGAATGGTTAGATATATTAGGTAAGTTACTTAGCTGGAGGATCCTAATTTTAAATTATATATTGTTGTTGTTGTTGTTTTAAGTCTGTCTTTCTTTACCAAATAATATATTCCTGGCATCAAACTGAATGTCTTAATCAAAAGTGCTGTATAAAGATAAGTCAGACACTAAAATATGTTTAGAAATGACCATTTGTTCAAATATTTCAAGTTATATCGAAAATGAAATAATTTATATAAACATTTTTTCTAGTAACTGTGGGTATATTTCCCAATGTGTCTAGTACAACTGTGCTTGTCAGTTGGTAGTCATATTAACGGCGACACGACCTGTCCACTGTGCATGTCCGTGTTAGGCACCCCCGACTGCGTTTACGACTCCGGCCCCGGCAACATTCTAATTCCAGCACACGGGTCAGACGTAAGACAAACAACTTGTTATCATCCTCAACATAAAGTTCGAATAAAATGATAACTGTTAAAAAAAAAAAAGGATGACTAGAACAAGACGAAAAATGTACCTTTACGAGGTACAAGAATCCATTCGACAACTCACTTTAGGGAAGAAATCTTGGCCCAACTAGTGTTGGTAGTAAAATAACTAGCCCTTTTTAGACTTCTATCTATTTGTATCAGGTTCAAACTCTTGTTGCGCACCGCACAATTAATAGAGCAATTTCTGGTTAACCCTCTATTTTACGTCACGAAAAGAAGAATTAGTTAAATTTAAAAAAATTGAAATGTGAGCATAGTACCCTTCTTTTTTGATTTACTAATTGATTAGCTGAGATATTCCCTCTGATTTGAGGACTATCAGATCCAGAGTGTAGCGGGGCAGGGTGCTGGGGGCATAAAATATCCGGGGTGGACCAACTAGTAGGATAGAGAATTATAAAGTAGGAATTTAGGACAACTAGTTTAAGTGTTACTTTCCATACTTTAATAGTGTAAAATTAGACAAATAAATGGAAGTAGACAAAATATTATAAGTAGAAATAGGTCCTCATTTATGTACTAGGTATCAGAACAGATAGGTAAGGATAAATAAATAATATCCCCAATAATATACACACCCTCATCCATAGGTGCTTACGTAGAACAAAATTGTAATAGGTTATATTCTGGTTTGGTGGTAGCTAGAAGGTTGAGGCTTGAATTCCGGCCTGTATACTGACGTTTTCCCCCTAAATATCTTGCCCACTCTCTCTTCACTCGAATACGTATACATTTCCTCTAAATTCTACCTTCCCTTTACTTACTTTATTTGCTTTGTTAGCATTTTTATATCCCGGACAGATAGTAAGAAACGGTGTAAAAAAGAGTTCATATACTTGTTTAGCTGAGATAAGTAATGTGTAAGTAAGTACGAATAGTTTGAAGGATGCAAACTACAAAGGTTTTGTTAAAGTAGTTTTTGGAATTTCTATGGGAATATGAGAATAGCTTCAGTCTAATTTTCATATAAAGACCGTTATTTGAAAACTGGAAACTCATGTTGCTACACTGGCCTGAATAAAAACATTAAAATTTGTGTTTATATTCGTTGTCCATTTTATTAATAATGTAAATATATTTTATTTATCACCACGTCTTACTACCTGTTCAGGTTATACGCATGTATTATAATTATTATAATGGGGTAGGTATGAGAAAGGAAGTATTTTAGAAGTATTCTACCCGTATTTGTGTGGAAGGAAAGTGGGTGGGACATAATTTAAAAACCGACCGGGATTTGAAACCCAATCTCTCCGTCTTAAGGAGATCAGTCTTACACAAGTGTGACGCTTTAGACAATTTGGCCACTGAAGTGGCTAATGTAAATATAAATTAAATAGTAATCCATAAATATGATTTATTAAATTTTTTAATAACTCTTAAATCAATAAATCAAATAAAACACAATATTTTAAAAATGCACAATTTGAGTGCCTTTCAATCAATGTTGGTGCTAGAAGCTGGAGGTCATACGAGAT
>CABFWB010005006.1:29797-50866 GCA_902151455.1 Timema bartmani
GCCTTGATCTGTCAGACACTTAAAATAGTCTGAGGTGTCACTCTCGTAACATAATGTACTGCCGATGATGAGGAAATCGTGGTTCAAAACCAGGTCTGGTCTACCGGGGGTGTTTTTTTATTAAATAGTTTTCCAATTTCCCTCACGCAAATGTACATAAGCGTAATTAGTACATATGCTTATAGTCCAAATGTGTAACGATATGAGGTGCAAAAAAAAAAGTTATCTTGCCAGCAAATGTATGCCTACCTACTTTAGTGCATTTGGTTCACTATTAACTATTTACAGTAGATAGTAGGACCACCTAGTACAGCGCTCTGATTGGTCGGTTTTGGTCACGTGACCACGCCCCCTCGCTCTGATTGAGAACTGACACAAATTGGCAAAATTTCATGATCGGAGTAGTTGGACCAAGTGACAAGACCTGAGTGTTTGATAGACAGTGGCAGGAGAAAAATGTTTTTTTTTTCCGTCCACTGAAAACATATTACCGAATGTCAAGCGAGATTTCATACTTAAATCGAATAAAATATAGAAGCTTAAAATAATAGTCTAGCACTAAATTTGACATTACTTTTGGCTCTAAACATTATCTGTATTCAAGGAACAATTAATACATGGTTGGAACTACTTTGAATCAAAACAAAAAAATCTGTGTTGTTCGAAAGTAATGATTTGGTGATGATGCTAAGTTAATGTTATTGGTGGTCATTTACTTGTAAATAGGGTATTAATTAAAACTATAACAAAGTGGGAAAACAAATTTATCGTCCACGTTTATATTACTTGTTTTATTTATTAAGTACTTGTTTTAATTACACAACTTTAAATAAATCAAATACCATTTGGTAAAATTCCCGGTTCTTTCTTTAAACTCAAATGTGTTGGTAAATCTTTTCCTTGATTTATTATCTTTTATTCCTCATGAATAAATTACTATCGGTATTCAAATATGCGTGTTCAAGATCTTGTTTTAATTCATCTCAGTCAAAACATCATAATACAAAATCTACGATATTTCTCTAGGTCTGAACGACGTCATACATGGGAACATTTCCAGTTGAAGTTTCACTTTTTTCTCGTCCTTTTGGCACATATTTATATACCCTCAACCCTCTTCCCTCTACCCATGATTGTGTTTCAGTTTTTGGCATATTCCATTAGTGAGGGACGTGGGTATAGCAGTCGACGTGGTGCGTCGTGACGCCTCTTGGCCCCGTGATTGCTCCTGTCACAGTCACATGCTCGGTGTCGTTCGCGGGCGTGTTGCTCGAAGCCTAGCTGTCGCCTGCCATCGGCCCTCGTTTTGTCCCTTCCTGTTATACACTTTTTATTGGATAACACATATTTGGCTCAGTTTTTTCGTGTGTTCTTTTCTCTCTCTTTTAAATAGTGTGATATCGATAAGTCAAGCCATATTCGGAACACATTATCGAAATATAATACGATATAGACCTATACAAACCATACTAACTGCCCGATACTTAGATATAAGTATAACTTAGTAATACAATAATAAAATGCAGATAACCCAAAAAGGGTAGTTAGATGTTAAATAAATAAATAAATGCAGACATGAGTTTATTATATTAATACATATTTATAACATGTAATAAATAGATATCTATATTAATAAAATTAAGAGTGTGTTTGTCATAAGCAATGCGCAATATTTAACTAGCGAAGAGGTTTGAAATTTAAAAAATTGGTGGACTTATTTGCATGAGCATGTGTAACTAGAAGCTGGAATTTTAAAATTTAAGGCTACCTTCCACGTACACTCACTAAACTAAACACATTCTCCCGGGCAACGCCGGGTACTCCAACTTATATATATATATATATATATATATATATATANATAGTATCCCGCCAAATTTCCTGGTAGATATTCGGGTCGTCACGAAGCTAATATAGGTGCTATCCATCGACAGCAGCAGGAAACGTGTAGCCTCCATTGTGTTCAGTACAGTGTGTGTCAAAGAATTGGCAGGTGAGTGTTATCATCTTTTTATAACCTTTAATCTCAAATAAAGCTACGATTTCATGTTAGTTATTTACTATCCTTATCGTTTTGATAGAAAATGTTAGTGTACTTAATAAGCAATACCATCATGTACTGAAAGTCGATTTCAGATGATTCCCATATTCGTTTTGAGTAGAAATCAAAATGTCGTGCTAACAGGAAATAAGGACCACCGAAAAAAACAAGTGGGCCTTACTAAAGTCTGTTCACCGTAGGAATTGTTTTCTGAAAGGCCTTTTTCCCTACCAGAAAGCTATTATATAGTAGTGTATTGGTAGGAAAAAAGACCTTTCAGAGAGTAATTCCTACCGTGAATGGAGTATACCTGCCATGGATTTTAAAGCACATTAATCCTAACATTTTCGATTCTAATTCTCAAAAGGACATATATGTTTTGACTGCTGGCCTCCAATTCGTTAAAGCTTTATTTTATTCCCTAGGCACTAGTATCAAGGGGCTAGGTAGCCCTCAGAGAGGCTCTAACTGCAGTTGGAAAATATAAAATATATAAAATAATTGGCTCCTTACAGAATGATGAAACTTTTAGCAGAATGTGAAAATCCAATTTCTTAGACCATGGCCATGAATTTACAAAATAAAAAAAATAATTTAGATAATTTATTAAAATTATAATTAATAAACAAAAAAGTTTTTTTTCACTACCCGTTTTCAACATAATCACGCGGAACAGTTTCGGTGGTTTTGCTAGATTACAACAACAGCAACATGCTCGCTATAACATTGCTGAGCTCAGTAACCACTAGCCATATTTTTCTCTTTGGAACATGTGTAGAAAATATCTTTTGTAAAACAAAGTTGCTTATGGCTCCACAGCATTGGAAAATGATGGGTAAGAAATGCCAAGATCTGAGAGCAAAGTGGGACCAACCTATGATGAAAGAAGCCCTGAGGTTACTCAGACGGGGAAAGTCGCAAAGGTACGTAGAAAGTAAATTTGGTATCCCACGCTGAACTCTGAGGTATCATTTGAAATCGGGATCATCTGAACGAAAGTTGGGTAAACGAACCATCCTGACTAGTGAACAAGAATGTGACTTAGAGAACCGAATAATGCGTTTCATTGAGATCGGATTCCCACTTACAAGAGTAATTCTACACCGGTGTGTATACAAGTTTGTTGAAAAGCATGGAATTCCACATCCATTCAACAGAAAAGAGCAGCTAGCAGGTAGGGAATGGTACCATGCCTTCATGCGCCGTCATCCACGTCATTCCAGGAAAAAAAACCCAATCATCAAATCAGCTAAGGCTCAAAAACTGAATAGTGTGATTGTAAAAGACTATTTCACCAATCTTGGTGACACTCTTGCTTCATTATATTTAAAAAGCCGACCACAAAACTTTTTAAGATGGAGGAGAAAAGGGTTAGGCTTACGCTACATCATCAACAGTCAGTTTTAGCAGGAAAAGGGAACTAAACGAGTGCATCTTGTAGCTCAATAACACGCGGAAAATGGGACTGTGGTTGCGTGTACAAGTGCTTTGGGTCCCATGATACCACCAAAGTTCAAGGGTGTAAGGTACATTCAAAGTTTCCGATATGGACTGCCCGTTGGCTCAGTTGTAGAAATGACAAGCAAATGCCAGCATGACAACTGAAGTTTTGGTCAAATTGATTGATCATTTTGGTAAATTTTAACCTCTTGGCCGCCCCACACTGCTCATTCTCGATGGAGCATATTGTAACCTTGACATTTCAATTATCAATAAAGTAGATGAACATGACATTACTTTGTTTTGCTTGCCGTCCAACACGACTCACGAGCTGCAACCCTTGGATAAGGCAGTATTACAGTCATTTGAGAACTAATGGGACCAGCATCTTCTTTTGTTCTGGGATTAAGATCCTGAGGAGCCAAACCGTAAGCTCACTAAGGAGACCTTTTCTCGAGTATTCACTCCTCTCTGAAGTAAATGTATGGCACTAACCAACATTTCCAGTGGCTTTTGGTCAACGGGTATTTGGCCATTTAATAGTTCTGTGATACTCGATTAAGCATTCGCACACAGTCTTGTATCACATCAAGAAGAGTCAGACGATGACATGCCTCTCTCATAAAGATTGGCAACACTTAAGAAGTCACCATTTAAATAAATTATTTCTACACCTCGCATCAAACCTAAACGCAACGCAGCCCACCGCAAAAAGGCTGTTAACTACAGAGCTCAAACCTCGAAAAGAAATATTTTTGGAAAATATTGTGACAAAGCCCTGGGGTGAAATAACTCTACAACCATGGTTCAACCATCCACATCGAATGCTGACCAAGGTCCTACAAAATAGAACTGTATATGTGGTGTCTGTCAGGAAGATTTTGTTGCAAGCATGCGAGCATGTCGTTCATGCAATACTTGGGTGCATGAACATAGTGTTGGACTCACAGTAGATGACGATGAAGATTTTATTTGTCCTGAAATGTATTGCCCTGAACTTAAGATGTAACTTATCCTCTGTGTTTCCTTTAGTTTTAATTTAAGATGGCGATTAAAATCATTTATGACAAAGATCGTTTGGCTTGACTTCATAAAATAATAACTGCAATTTATTTATTATGTGATGAGTGATCTCAGGAAATAATTTATTCTATTGATTTGTTTCACTTTTATTACGTAGTGAGAACGTGAAGGGATTATTAACATGTGCTTTATGATATCGTATGCCATAGATTTTGATTTTGTCTTTATAAACGGATGCGCGTAAAGGATTTATTTTCACCTTTCCCTTTGTTATTTGTATTTTACTGTGTGTTTAGTTAAAATGTGTATCACCAGAAGTCTTAGGTTATGTTTTTAATGGTTTGCTAGTTTAACACATATGGTAAATTTGTCTAAACTCTTTGAATTTGTAACTCCCACCATACAGGATGTTTAAAAAAATTAATTCAAGTCCAGTTTTTTACATTAAATGTCGCACAAACTTAGAATTTTATTTACATGACTTTTTTTTTTTCAAAACTAGCAGTGATTGATGCTTTTATGATTCTTATTATGTTTTAATATATAACTTTTTTCTACATATTTTATGACTGATTTAAGGATTAATTTTAATGTTATTTATATGAGCCTTATTATATGCTGATGCAGGTAAAATGGCCCAATTACAAAATTTGATTTTGTATTTGTATAATAACTATTGTATATGCTATAGTTACGCTTATACAATATTCGTCTAGAAAATTAACAAACGAATATTTTTCGTAAATGCATTTTTTTCTACCTCCATTATTAAATATTTTATAAGCAATTATTTTGTTTGTAAGTGGGCCTTATTTGCACCCCTTACCTTATATATATATATATATTATTTTATTAATATTCATATATTATTTGATTAATATTCATATATTAATTTATTCCATGGGCAGCACCGGGTACTTCAACTAATATATTTAATAATTTATTCCACTACGTCTTACCACTCTTCTGGTATATCCGCGTTTAGTTACAATAATAGAATATGTACAAGGGAGAAAGAATTTAGATGAGAATCTAACCGTATTTGCTTGGAAGGGGGTTGGGATTTGAACCCAGACCTCCTCATTCCTGGTAAACAAGGATATACGAGCTCGGCGTTTACTCTGCGTACTTGACGATGCGTATGTCAAAATATAAATTATTTTTTTAAATATCCTTCAGCAAAATAAATTTAATTTAATCTCTCGTGACTTAACTTATACCGTATATGGTTTTAATATTTGCTATATTATTGTGTGAGCCTATTCAAATAGCAAAATGGGAATATTTATTTAAGATGAACTGACTATACTTTTATACCTATTAAATAATCAAAATTTTCAAATGTTCATCTTTTGTATCAATAAAACGAAACACTAATAAATAGGCCAATCCTTTTTTTGCTAACGATTGTAAATTTTTTCGTACATAATTATATACATTCTATCTTTTCATTAAAAAAAATATTATTTTTCAGTATAGCATTTCATTAGAATAAACTACTATTTATATTAGTTGTTATATTTCAAAATGTTCTTTTGGCCAAAATAATTTCTCAACCCCCTCCTTCACCTCACCCCCTTCCGCGCCTTTCCTTCTCCTTAACACCAATATAGAAGATAATCCTTGCGAGAACTAACGAGATATATTGATTAACAATTTATGTAACATTTCGCTTCTCAAATTTTAACGCCTCATTAAACAATTGCGGTGCCGTCCCATTGATTATTGGCTGAGCTCAGCTGCGTGATTTTAAAATTATAACATGCTTCGAGGTTCCAGCATATACATTTTTACAAGGATTTTGAATTTTTATGGCTGATTTGGATAGAAATGTCTCTTATTTTACAGACATTTCATTTTATTCAAATATGGTCTCAGTTTTGGAGGAACATATATTGTTGTGGTTTTTTCTTATGTCTCTTGAATGACCACTGATCACCCGCAATATTACATACCTGTTGTTAAATAATCAATATATTATTGGTGAAAAACAAGTTTAGCACGACTAAACCAAATATGTACTTGCTAAACATATATTTTGTTTAGTTCCTGTATACTACTATTTACTTGCGGTTTGTTTTTAATCTTTTGGAAAGAGTTGCGTAATCTACTAATTAAAAATGCAATAAAATCGAGCCAATAATCTAAAATTAATTATATTGTTTTTTAATATTGGTATCTCTCTTAGACTGACTACTTGTTTTCCAACGGCATGCATCCATCATGTTTTTTTTAATACTGCTCTCTGCATAGCACTTCTTAATTAATCGTATCAGAACAAACAACAGGTACAAAAGACTATAGTCATCCTTGTATTTATTACTTTTTACGTTACCTCCTGCACATTCATAAAAAACATATACCATAGTTTCTTGTTAGAAAGCATTTACTATAATTAATATTATAATTCATCTATGAATCTGAGAATGCAACATCCTCAAATACTAACAATTTAAATAGTCATCTTTAATTACTGAAAAGTGCTAATGAATGCATAATTTTTTAATTTATTTTTTCCGGAAAGGGGTTTTTATTTGATGTCTCTATTCTTTAAGTAGTGTCGCGTGGTAAACTTTAATGGCCTAATTCAGAGACGTGTTTCAAGGTGTTGCCCCAGTTATTTAGCCATTTAAAATACTACAGAACATATTGTGTGTAGTAATTTGTGATGTCTCTTTGTTTTATTTTACTTACCCTACTAAAAAAACTAGAGTTTTCGTGAACTACGCCGAATGAAGAGACTTTGTCTCGGTGCTGTTGGAGTGACTGACGGTTTGCTACACCACGCGGACGTTCGTATTGGCTCCTACACAGCCAACCTTCCGATCGCTAAAACGTTCTAGAGTCTTTCTTTGAGACCAAGGCAAAAGAAAGGTGAATATATATATATATGAAACAGTGAGCATCACTCTAAGAAACATTTTGTTTGTACATCCAATTAATATTTAAACTTGTTTCAACCGTTTGATTTCTTCGACTAGTTTGGTTTCAAGGTGTGAAACCAATGTGGTCCTGATATTGTGCTGTCGCTTGGACCGTTGCTCCACCACTGTTCTGACGTGCTGGCTTTTTCGGGTGCGGCGCTAGCCCCCCCGCCACGATGTCTAAGCTGATTTCCAGTTAATTGTGCTCCCGGTAGGGGGGCCACAGACCTGATTTTCCGAGAGACGAGTAGATTCAGGCAGAGGGCGATGAGGAAAGGGGGGTAGAGGGGGTCAGTGAATAACTCTCGCAGCTTCCGAAAAAAGGCACCAGTTTCTTTTTCTACCCCCACCCGTAAGTCTTCTTACAAGAAGCGGGCTCAGTCCCCGGATAATCTTATTTAGTAGCAGTTTAAGCACAATAAAATGAGCGAGATCTTTTTTTTTTTTTTTCTTAAAAGGAAAGTACTGTTGAATGTAGTTCGTAGTTCTTCTTTATTCCTTTTTAGTGTATCTTTTCCTTGTTACCTATAAGCTTGTATTGAATACCTTTGTTGAAATGTTACAGCTTAGGAGGACAATATGACCTTGTCTTTGTGTACGATTGGAGAGATCTACCCAATCCATGGATGTTTTCTGCAAACCACGTAATTTTATCGAGTGAAAGCAAAAAATGGGGGGTTGGGGGGGGATCTTTTTAAAGCATTAAACGACATTCCCGCTGTCACCGGGAACACGATTAGCTAGATCTACGACAATTTTTCTCTTTGTAATGTATTTTGTCTGCTACTTGAATGTATGCGCCTATATAACCCACCATGTTTGTATGGGATTTGTGAATATGATTTGTTTGTCAATAGTCACGTTCTGAGATAAAAAAAAAAGACATAAAAAAACACGCGCAGCTGTTTTTTAACAACATTTGCCTTGGTTGTTAATTTGATTAACTGCCATAGTAATATGGTTTAGTTAATTAAAATTATATTTTGTGTTTCATAAAACTTTTGATGGTATCGAAAAGCCTATTTTATAATAACTGACAAAACTACTTAATCATAAATATGTATCAAGTTTAGGAAGGATGGCCAAATCCACTTTTTTACTTTGTAATAAAACACCAATATGGCGGTGGTGACTCCTATCTACATGTATGTATTTGTCCTCCTCGCACTTTATTATCTTCATCTGTTTCCCATTTCTGACGACAAGAGAGTTCATACTTAACATAATAGTAATAGGCTAGTAATATTTAGTTTGCTATTGTATCACCGTGTCTTGCCACCTGGTCAGGCTATATGCATATATTATAATTACTCTAATGTTTTAGGTATGAGGAAGGAAGTATTTTAGAGGTAATCTGCTCGCATTTTTGTGGAAAGAGAGTGGGATACCATTGAGGGAAAGCCACCCTCATAGACCAGATCATTATTAGAACTATCAGTATTTTTAGGCTCATAAAGTGTCTGTCCAAACTGTAAAAACAGACAAAGATTTTTTAAACAAAGTATGATAAAACTTAACCAACGCATGAAGGAAGGCCTCTTCGAACATCTTGGCTGTGTAACATGTTTACTTTTGTCGCATGTGATTCGGTAAAAATTGGCTCTCAGACTGGAAATAATAAAATATCCCTTACATTGCTTGTACTTGTGAAGAATTATATCCTAAAATTCAACAAAGATCTTGAAAATTTAATTTAATTACCCACTTCCGTGGTCGCGTGGTTTAAGGCGTCACTCTTGCAATAAAATAGATTGTTGATGGTGGGGATTCGGTGAGATTGGGGTTCAAATACCTGTTGGGTGTAGCAAATTTGGGTAAATATCCTCTATATTCAACCTTACTTCTTCATAAACCAACAGTATAAATATCTGGATAACCTAAAGGTCTGTGAAAAAAAACAATACTTTTTTTTCGGCTGAGTAGGAGGATTTTTTTAAAACTTTATATGCTAAGGTTACTTTGATTTTGGACAAATTAATCCGAAACAGCTATGATGATTTAATAAACAGATGTCCAATGACTTGTAAGTAGACTGTCGTTTGAGCCCTACAGCATCTCGGTTGTGTATCCCGACAATACGAGATGAAAATCTAAACCGCCAACTTATTATGTTGGTACACAATGCCATTCACAATGACTGAAACCGCACCACACTACCATCTCGGTGGGGGGTAAGTGCTCATTATTTATTTAGATTATTTGGACTTTTTCATAGACCTCATATTTGTTTGGAACTTCTTTGTATCCTCAAATATTGTATTTTTTTCCTTATATTACATAGGCTGGCAATAAAACCTTTCACTCTCTTATGATAGTTTTTATAAAGTTAGGTATTCTCAATCATATTGTACAAATTATGTACAAGATGTAAATTCTAGGGTTTTGAAATTTATAAACACACACACACACAAACACCATTGTACAAAATTGAAAGAGAGGGAAGATAATAAACAGTTCATCCCTACGAGATTTCTTGTTTAGCTGCTGATAACACTGTCCCTCTTCCGTTGATTAACATAAACACATTCAGTACTATTTACACCTTGATAGCATTGATTTAAATTTAAAAAAAACAACTTTATTTTGTGTTTCTTTTCTAGATGGAAATATGCTTTCATGAATTTTTTTTAAATCTTCATTATAGCCGGAAAGAATCCTACTGGCAATTTTCGTGAATAAACCAAATAGCCTAAGCTGAAGATGATATAAAAAGGTATTTATTACTAAAGAACTACTTTAAGATCAAAAATAATAATTTTGCAAAAATGTTGGGCTATTTTTTATAATCAAGTCTATTATTTAAGATTTTGATTACAAAGTCATGTCTTCAAAACCCGACGGTTAAAATGTTTTACATTATCATAGAAAATATCTTGACTTGACTCTACGTCACATGTTGGCAACGTAAGTCTATCCCTCAAGATATGGAAACCAACCCGTTATTAGAAATTGAACAATTTTATTCTTATTTGCTAATTTTGTGGAGGACTCTGGGTTGAAAGCGGTGACCGTAAACAAAGTTGTTTTAGTTTTATTCTTCATAATAACATATCTAAAGTTGCACGAAACTCTCGAGTTCACGAAGTAGCAGGATTCTCATTCCTTTACTGCCAGCGCATAATTCATACTGATTTATTGCTGAACTATTGGAATGAGCATGGAAAACGCTACCAAGGTACCGTTTCAACAAAATATACCTCTTTTAAAAACCCGCGCTTCGCCACTGTTAAAAACTAAACGTACTCAAAGATAGAATCTAATTTTCATAGGAATATAAACTTATCTGACATACAGAAAAGTTACTAGATCCACTTTCACGTAATCCTACGTCAAGTAATGTGATTTGCAATTGTCATTCCTTATAGATATTATCAATACCTTTATAATAAAACAAATAAAATAGTATAGTACCAATAATTTTGCCTGCAATTTATTTTTATATTATACACAATAATTAATTAAGTGCTCAACTTGTTAGCCACGTATTCGCTTTTATTCATCCACACCATGCTTTGTTTTTTAATCCATAGTATTTGCTAAGAGTATGGCAAAAATATTAAAAAAGATAGACAAATATCTCCGATTATAATTTTTGACTAATTTCGTTTGTGTATTACAAATATTGCCTTCACTTAAAATCATGTCTACCTATCTTTAAAAAACAACAACTTCAGACTGCGCTTTTTTCTGGCGGATAGCATACCCTCTCATACCCATCACGGCAGTCAGAAGCACAACCGTAGCCAGTTTTTTGGAACGGGTACGAGGGGGAGGGGGAATCCTACTGTTTGCAGCTCATGGGGGAGTCCCCCGTAAAGACATAGCTATATATTATTTTAGCATTAGATCCTTAGTTTAAAATTTAAAACTTATTCTAAACTGTCGATTATGTGTTATAAATTTTATTAGACTCACTTAAGCTACTAATTTATTGAAGAGAAATATTCAAAATAATATTTTTAATACTACTTTCAGGAGGAAATAGGGAATGTTGAACCTCTAAATCATACTCAACCTCCTTTGACCTGGTCAGTAGTTAAGCTCTCTCAAGGATGTCCAGGAATTTAATGACAACTTTTTCTCTTCATTAAAAAAAGTTTGTCATCTAATGCCGCTATGCTCATGACAGATATTCAACAACTGTTGATATCCCTATGTGAATAAAATTAAATTCTATGTTTATACCGAAGCAATATTTAATTATATTTTGTCCAAACAAATGTTTTGCCATAAAAACTGCAAAAACACAGGCTTTTTCTCGCGTTCACCTTCCATCCCACCTTAAATGTGTGAGCAGTTTCTTCCTCTTTTGAAAAGGTACAAACACAAGATATATCACAGTTTATAGACACGCAAATGTCATTAACTATGAAAGTAACTTTAACACTAAAAGCCTAGCAATCACACCATTGCTGCAACTAAAAAGGTAGCCTATCAAATTTGTGTGGATAAATAGACCCTAGGTCTTAAATATGTATTTAATCTTAATTTTATTTTTTTTAAATTAAGGATTTATTGAATATTTTTTCGTTAAATTATGCCAATATTGAATTTTTTGGAATGCAACCCTTTCAGCATTTTTATTTTCTACTTGACCCTTATGATTTTGACACGCGTGTTCTACGAAAATCAAACTATAATCAGCAAATACATGTTTTTAGGACGGTTAATAGGGACCACGGCTCCCCAACATAGTATACGATCTGTCCTCATCAGCTGTTTTTGCCAATGTGCAATTTCTTTTCTCACCACCCCAGCAGGTCACGATATAAATAAATAGGATATACTTGGTGAGTGTGGAATATGTAATTTTAATCTTATATTCGTGAATAAGAACGAAACTAGGCACATGCCTCTCGATTCAGTGTCAGGTACAAAATCAGTGCACCCTGGCACACCGATTGTAACCTCAAACGAAAGTACAATGCGTCTCTTTGTCTGCTTACTCTTCGAGCCAACAAACCATCTTGCACCGTACAGTCATAACAGACGCTAACGGGGCGTTGTAGTCCATGCAAAACCTTCAATAAGCAGCTGTCGGGGCCAGTCGGCGCCCACCGGACCAGCCAGATGTTATCATAGCGCATACAAGCCAAGTTCTGAGGGTGCGAGACAATCACGACAGAGGTGAGCGTTTGGTTGTGCGCATGTCCGTCAACGAGAAACGAGTAGGAACTGTGTAAAGGAACAGGTTACGGTCATCTCAAGATAGGAAGGAACGTTAATGAACAAAATAAACTGAAACGATTCTCATATATGTATGCATCCGGTCATTGTTATCTGCAGCTGTCACTTTTGATGGATAGTATATCTAATTAAGTAATCTATATTAATAAAATGGGTTTTCGTGTCTATCACGAACATTGCGCGACATCAAACGCACACAGTGAGCTGATATTTTAAAATTAGTATCCCCTGTGCACAAACATATGCACCTCGAAGCTGGAATTTTACATTTTTCACTAGATTTTTTTTTAAATCTATTAAAATCATGGTCGGAATAAATAAAATAGTTTTTTTTTCCTGTATGTCTGAAGTAAAGGAAAGCTTAGCCCAGGGTAGCGCCGGGTACTTCTGCTAGTATTATACAATATACAATGATACTAAGTAAAGTAAAATGTTATATTATTGACTGAAAAAACATTTTTTGGATGTAGTAGAAGTTACTTACTTCCAGAATTCGACTGTACACAAAGTTAGTTATTGAATTATTTTTTTTCATCTATTTGTCTTTCAATTATGTTGTTTTCACAGGGGCAGGATAAGTAATTATAAATTTTAAACCCTTTATCTTGAGAGGTTGGAATGTAATAGCGCTTACCTTGTCTTGTAGTTATTGCTGCATCGTGAGTATTGCCAGTTTTTTTTTTNNTTTTTTTTTTTTTTTACGAATAGCTTCTAAAAGGCCTTTTTCCTCAACAGAATCCTACTTTTAAAAAAAAGCTATGAAAATTACCATTTTAAAAAGATTTGGCTATATAGTTAGGTCCAGATTAAGATTTTGTAGGATCTGGGCTACAGGTAGGCGTACTGTGAAGCCCCCAGTAACAATTTAAAAATGAAAAAAAGTTCAAGAAAGAATTAAATTTATGTTTACAGGTCCGTGAGTACTAATACTTTGATTCAGCATTCACAACTGAAATAACTTTTCCTCTAATCTTTGTAGGCCCTCCAGTTGGTGGAAGCCTCTGGGCTGTTGCTCCTAAAGGCCATGCCTTGATCCTGTCCACTTTGCATGCTACGAACATACACGCGCCTGGACTTTGTTCCCTCCGTTAGTACTTGCGCATGCGCTCACCATACCGCTAACTTGTCTGTAACGTCTCGTCACAAGAGTTCTCGCCACAAAAGGAGAGTTTTGACAAAAATTGCCAAAGCTGAAGGAGCTGGAACCGCAGTTGTGGTGAGTACTATAGCGCAGCAGCTGCCTCCGTCTTATAGAACAAATAGTAATCCGACTCTCTGGGAGCCATTGCACTCAATTAGGAGAATGGCTTCTTGAATTCTTGCGCGCGCAAGCCACAAGTTTGCCTTGGATAAGTTGAGAGTAGAATACGGCTAGCGAACATAGATAAAAATGACTGTAAAATGTGCCCTTTGACTCTATACGAACTTTGAAATTCTTGCTCTGTAATAATATTGGCTACACAAAGCATAAAGGGAATTAAAAGTAATCTAGTATACTCTAGTGTTCATATGAATGGGCCTTAAAAAATACTTATTTATTTACGGCCGAAATTTAAAAAAAACTACTTAATAAGCGCTTTATTATAACTTATGGGTATTAATACTAGTATATATCAAAAGTGACAGCTGCAGATCACATGGCTTGACGTATGAATATATATATTTACATATATTTCTACTTTCTAGACATACTTATGTGGCTGCGTGGTAAAAGGCATCACTCTTGCAATATACTGGACTGTCAATAATGGTGTGATCGGCGTTCGAACCCCAGTTGGGTGTACTGAGGGTGGTTTTCCCTAAATGGTTTTCCACTCTCTCAATGCAAATGTGTGTATAATTCTTCAAAATTCAAATATTCTCATCCCTAACACATTAAAATATTTTGCACATGTGCGTACAACCCAAATGAGTAGTAAAACGCTGTGCTAGAAAAAAGTAATAGGCTAGTTCTGTAATTAGTAGAACTACCTTCATGCTATTTCGTTACTACAGCCATAAGATTTATCTTTGAATTTCAATTTGGGAATATTTCCCTTAATTTCTCATTGGATTTGAAATTGATATTTTTCCTTTGCGATAAAGTAAAAAACCGCTAAAGGGGATTTCAAGGAAAATTTATTCATTTTTTCTATTTTCGTTCTTTAATTTTTAGGGTTAAGTGTCTAATTTCAAATTGAAGTACATTAACAAAAACCAAGATACCAATTTGATTCTTTTGCGGAAAAATGATTTGATTTATTTACAATTATTTCTAAACAATTATTACAAACTAAAAAAATATTATACAATTGCCAGTTCTTCACAAAAAAGAAAGTTTTAAATCTACACATCTTCCTAAGTAATAAAAACATACCTATACAAAAATGATCTGGGAATGTTGAATAAAGGCAAGAATGTAAAACATAATGACTATTGACTTCGCCTATTTAATAATGTGAATATATGTTACACCCCAATAGTGACGTAACCATTTCATGAATTGGGCAAATTTCCGCTCATTCCGTGAACTGGCTTCTTCGCTTGTCCATTTCACGAACTGAACAAAAATTGCATAGACGCTTGCCCATTTCATGAACTGGAACTTATTGTACTATCTACTACAAGATTAAGTGAAATTCTTTTAAAGATATTATATTAAACTAACTCAACCTAAATTAACCTGTCCTTCCATTATAGAACGATTAAAAGTAGAATTGGCTTAAAAGACCAAAACTGTTTTTCCCTTGTCCATTTCACGAAACTTGACTAAAACTTATCCAGTTCACGAAGTTGTTAACGAGTGGAGCTACCCAGTTCATAAACTGGTCAGCGCAAGCGCTGGTAAATTCATGATCTGGACAATATTTTGAGAAGTTCATGAAATTTTCAGGAGAGGCCAGTTGATGGAATGGGCAGAAATTTGTCTGATTCATGAACTTGGAAATTCACGAATGGGGTGTAATATATATTGGTGTTTCTGTTCTAATTATTCCTTAGAATTATAACTTATATAATGTAAACTCGCCAGTAAGTTTTCTTTGCAAGTGGATGTAGACTAATGTAATTCCAGCGTTGTTTTGAACGTAACAACTTAAAGTTACCAGTATTGTATTGTATATACCGCACCGACTTTAAAGTTGTTCCACCATTTTTTTTTCGGGTGTTAGAAATGAATTTTTTTTAACTTTTTGGAATTTTACCGTCGGTTACAGGCTAGAAGCTATACGTTTGCCGAATTTCAAGTTTCTAGCTCATCTGGAAGTGTGGAAATATTAATGTCAGTGAGTGAGTGAGTGAGTGAGTCAGCCATGTGGCTTTATAGTAGTATAATATTAATGTTCTTAGTGTGGGTCTACTGGATCAATAGCCCTTCACTGTAATCTCACGGAAACAGTATCCTAAGTATGGTTAGTATATCGGAGGCCTTGTATATGTACACAGCTGTATGTGCAGTCAGCAACTATTTAATCACCAGTGCGTTCCTATTATTGAAGATAATGACTCGACAGCTGAAATGAAGTACAGATTACAAAGTAGACCACGACTCAAAATTAGACGTTCGTTTCGCTACATTTTTAAACTTTTCGGTTACAAGGAATCGTTCTAAGGAATTTGTATACATCCTGTATAGTCAAAGCTTGGGGTTAAACAACGGTCTTTATGTTCATTGGTTGGCCTTCTGGCACTGAGCCATAGTAGGACGATCGTGAAAAATACCAATAGCTTTTGTTTTCGTGTCATATGTTGTTATCGCCTTAGTTTTAATTGGTGTCAACAATTTAAATACGATGCTTGTAATGTCATAATTCTTTCATTTAGTGCTATCTAAACCATTTGATTCAATAAAAAAAACTTCTCAATTGGTGGAGTTTACAAGTCTCACTTTTATCCTCTTTCAAATTGGGATGTTTAATACGTCGACACAAAGCGATGGAGGATGGGACCGACACCATCTCCAAATTGATTATCTTGTTTTGTCCCGCCAAGAGTCTGATGAGTCCAAACCAGATGTTGTCCCTCTGTCCCCAAAAGTTAGAACATTTGACCTCACAAACGATTGCTTGCAGCTGTTGGTATTACTGTTCATAGATAACGCAGCCGTCGAAATTGGAACATTGACCGAAGTCGTTGATAGCAAAAACAACCAATGCCATTAAATCAGCTAACTATTAATAGCATTTTAATAAATATCCAAGGAATGTAAGTTAATAATTTGGCAAGTTAAACTCTTTTGGGGGAGATAATTCGTAAGTTTTGAAGTATTAGGAACTTTCTCAAGGGAAAATATTAAATTTTATTATATAAGCTAATTAAGAGTAGGTCGTTTTTAATGTAAAGAGCGATAATATATACCTTACCGTAAAACCTAGATATGCCTATAAGTTATTGTACAATATGAAAGCAAATATATTCTCACCCAGTTTGGTTAGAATTATTATAATTGTTTATAAGGTATAAAAAGAGTAAAACATGAATGATCATACAAACACTTCTTTTTTCAATGATTTAAGATTAAATATAAGGGTCTTCTACAAGTTTCAAGCCATGTTTCATAATGCAGTGCGCTAGTATCATTAATTAGCGCAAACTTATTTTGGCTTCACACTTAAAACATAAATTCCAGTAATCCATTTAAAAACAACAACGAATCTATGGGTACAGTGCTAAAATCAAACTAACAATTTCATAAACATAATTTTTAAAATACATAAATGTTTGTGTTTATCTAGCCACCAAAACTAAATTCTACAAATAAATACTTTGTTGTATTTTACATTTAGGTAAAAAAAAAAAAGTCATGGCATCAGCCCGCAATTGAGCCATAACCAAACAAGCGGCCGCCGTTTATATTATATAAATAAATTATGGATACCACTACTGTGTTTTAGTGTAAATATGCTATTTGTTGTATTAAACATTGATAATAATGTAAACACATAAATTGCTGTGTTATAAATTAAATATATTTCTGAATATACAAAGTAGAAGCTCCTACGCGTTGCATTACTTCTTATTTAATTTATTTTCCTTCCTAACAAAGCTTAGAGGTTAGAGAACGTTAACGGTTTCTTTTGAAAAACTATTGAAAATGTTTACATAAGAGACAAAAAATCGTTAGCCATTACAATATTTTGATTTGTAAGTAAATAATTAATTAAATAATTAAAATGTATCTTTAAAAATACACACATGACAACTTTGCATGGAAATAGTCTCTAGATGTATTAAACCATTAAAAATTATTTTTTAATTGAATTTTCATAAATTTTGGAGGTTAGGTTGAGCTCGGTTGAATATTTTTTAAATTAAACTTAATTATTTTATTGAATTATTATGATTAAATATAGATATAATATATGTTTTTGTGTATTAGGCATTTCTGTAGCTTTTGTTTCAAAACGTAGTTATTGAGTTTGTGTAAGCAGGCTAGGGGGCGTTCAGGTATCACGTAAGCACCTTAGAGGGGCCTTGGTCATCGGATTAAACTGAGTTTAGGGTGTTTTTTTTAGTAAATATAATATTCATGTAGGCCTACTCACTAATAATAATTTTTCATAACTTCAATTAAAATGTTTAACTTTTATGTTTTTGTAACTTGTTTTAATTTTACCTGTTCATTAAATATAAATTCATTGTATAACAGTGTTAATTTAATTAATTTACAATATTAATTTACACCTTTATGTTAATAACTATCAGCAATTTATAAATTGCAAGAATTTATATTTTTTCATCATCGCGTCTTACTACCTGTTCAGGCTATAGGCAAAATTACATGAAAAAAAGAATGGTTATTCCTATGAACAAATTAAAAAAAGTTGACAAAAATCTTACGTAAGCAAGAGGGGAGTGGGGGTAAGTATTTGCTTATTTTTGCTTACAAGGAGGGAGGAGGGGTAAAAAATGGCCAAAAATGTGCTTAAGTAATACTTGAACGCCCACTTACGTAAATAAATCTATGTGTGAGAATTTGATTAATGTTAATTCACTAATAGATCTATAATCTATGTTGGGTAAATGTAATCAAGAAATAATATCCCATTTTCAAGATTTGAGTCTGTTATGGAAAAAAAAAGCAATCTGTTCAAGGCGTGGCTGCTGTGGACTTTTGCGTCTCGCGATACCCTGTGAAGTAGTTGAGTTGAAGAGTTGAGCAAATATTTTCTAAGCTATGAACTAAATTGTCTTAAGATATACACTGACTTCTTTTTATGTATAATCTTAACCATACAAATCTTTAGTAAGTTTATGTATTTTTTCTTTCTATAAAAAAGAAACCGTAAACTTTCTTGTCTCAGTATAAACTATTGTGTTTATTTAAATTTTAGAGCATACAAATGTCGATTTTATTTTCGTTTCTGAACATTAATTTTAGAATTTAAAATTATGTGAAAACTTGTATAGAATTGTAGGCTTACACAATAATAGCTTCTTGAGGCACTATTTTTTGTAAGGCTTACCTTAATACAATGTTGGAAAATTCTTCATTTTGTTTTTCAAATGATGAAGGTGCGGCCAATCGTTCAGCTCACAAACCCTTCACACGCACTTTAAACTACACGACACAAATTCACAACTTTTCTGTTTGTTTCTTTAATTATTTACACTCTATTGAGTTATTTTTAAGTGACTGGTGTCGATCTTCCTTTCTTAAGATGGTCACCACAAATTAACAAATAAATGTACTAAATTTATGGTGCAGTTTACTTATTGTGTTTACTAGAATTACTAACACACACGACTCAATTTGTAAGTTTATAAACTTGTTATTCCCATAGTATCGTTCTGTTGCAAGTTATCAAGTGAAATTATTCTCTATGTCTTCGTTATACAAGTCACGTGGTGTTATCTTACTTTGCGCCACTGGACTCGAGAATGAAGAGTTGTCATCTCTTTGCGCCTGGCTCTAGGACTAATTCCGTCTGAGAAATGTATCGCAGCACATACGCTGTTGTTGTTTTTTTCTCGAACCCCTCGCTTCCTCTTGGGACGAAGCTGATAATAAAGGCGACCTTGCATAAAACTCTGGTGTTCGGACTACCACTGCGTCAACGAAGTCTTTAGTGGTGATACATCCCATCAACAATCAGAATGTACTCGTGGCTGTCCGAAGCTTACGTCAATTTCTGGCCAAGATTGCCAACCGGCTGTACTTACAGCGAAAACTTGAAACGCTTTGTTTGAAGAAAAAAAAAAACCCACTGCAAAAAGGCCTTCTCAAAATTATCTAGTGCCAGTGTCTAGAAAAATAAATCATATTTATCTCTTTACTTCATGACAGCAAAATATATGGTTTTTACCAACGATGTTTACAAAATGGCACATTTTTAAATTAGGGTCAAGAACGCTTATGCTTTCTGTAAATAAAAAAAAAAAATTTACTAAACACTGCTATAATTAGTATTAGATATAAATGGAAGTCAGCTGTATATTTACTCAAACTATTTAGTTCATAGTTTAGAAAATATTTGCTTGACTTACCTATTTCACAGGATATCTCTCAAGACGCAAAAGTCTACAGCATCCACGCCTTGAAAATCTTTATTTTTTGCGTAACAAACTCAAATCATTCAAACGAGATATTATTTCTTGATTCCCTTTACCCAACACAGATTTTAGATCTACAAATGAATTAACATAAATCAAACTCTCGCAAACAGATTTATTTTACCCGGTTAAACCAACTCAATAACTACGTTAAGTATATTTGATTAAAATAAAATTTTGAATGGTTTAATACATTTAAAGACTATTTCCATGCAAAATTATCATGTGTGTATTTTTAAAGAAACTTTTTTTTTGTCTTATGTAATTAATAACGCTACAAGGTTGTTGCTTTTTTGGAAAAAATACAATTTCTCAATAGAAAGAATAAATGTTGTCTACCCTCAAATTAATATGCTGACCAATTTGGGTTCGTGAACCTTCATAGACCGACACTTAAACGATCGTTATTAGGGAATATTTTAAAACCATTAGTTGTCCTTTTATCTTACTATACAGTAGTACGTCGCTATTTTCTGGAGAATGGAATTAGAACCCATACTCGTTTTCCAAATATTACTATCACTTCCAAGTCTCTCAACACTTATGCGGCTGCATTTATTCTAAGCTAATCTCCTTCCCTAAATCCTTGGAGACTCAAACACAAATATATTTCTTCGAGAGAGGATAAGAAACCACATGGTAGAATCTCCCCTTCCCAATGCACCTCTACAGGTCCATGCATCAGCTTACCGGCAGTAATATGAGTTATTGTCCGGCCTGCATGATTGTTGTTTGTTTTGTTGTAAATTTTTTTATCTGTGGTGACGTCATTCTCTGCCCCTTCCCACACACAGCTGTAATCGTCTCAGGGCCATACTAATCTCGTCTTTTATATTGTTTGACAGTTTCATCTTTCCTGCTTTTGTTGCTGATTACCGTCGTTTTGTTGGTTTTATTGGAGGGGGTTTGGGGGAGGGGGGGAGG
>CABFWB010005007.1:0-24790 GCA_902151455.1 Timema bartmani
AAACCATTTAGGGAATACCATCCTCGGTACACTCGACCGAGATTCGGTGGGTAGGATTAGAATTAAAATGGTGGTGGTGTGTTATCAATGCAAGCTACATTTTGGTGGGATAAGTGACCTTTCAACATCCCCCCCCATTATTTGTATGGGTCATGCTAGCACGAGCTCACGTTCTGTAGCCGAACATTCCACCCGTTTTAAGACCGTCTTGGCTTTCTAAGAACGAGCGAAACGTTAGTGGGTTTTTTTTTCTCAACTTCTCGCCGCGGGAGGCAGATAAATCAACCGTAGGGAGACGCTATCCACCCGGTACGAGGCGCTTCCAACAGATGTTCTGAGTACAATAAAAATAAATGGTACATTACACCGCACAGTATTCTCCCTACTTTATCTAAAATTATACTTCTAGATCGTAAGATATACCCTATGAAACGAAATAATATACATTGTTATAGAAACATAATGGGGGGAAAAAACATCACATTTCACCAAAGAGCATACATGAAATAATTATATATTTTTAACAGAAACCTTTTATTTGCTCAGTCCATCCTCAACTTCCCATTTTCTAAATCTATATTTTTTAAAAAATATGTACTATATTTGCCTATAGCTTGGGAAATATTGATTTTATATTATATTATTTCAAATAAAAGCTGTTTATTTCCTATATTCATACAACTTTTCAACGATTAGGTACTTCATATCTCAAATATTTTCCGGGATATTATTTGAATTGGAAAGTTTCCGCGTGTGTAAATTACCCTCAAAGACGTAATTTTAATGGAAGATTTAAAGGTGCGCCATTTTGTTTGTAATGTTAAACAGTGGCCAGATAACAAATTCTAAACAAAATCTTTGAGTACTTTTTGAGCAAATCTATACCGTGAATAATAAATAAATAAATTATACCATAAGTAAACTTACTATTTTACTTTAAATGTATGATTAATTGATAAACAGGTTTGATTGATAACATGGGAAATAGTCGGATTTTCGTAGGCAGGACCTTATTTGACAACTAGAAACGTTACTATGTATATTTTAATATATTTATACGTCAAGTCATGTTATCTGCAGCTGTCACTTTTGATCGATATTATCTATATAAACTAGTAATAATAATAATAATAATAATATAATAGTAGAATGTTATCAATATTTCCCGCAAAAAGAATATGTCTGTAATTTTTTTAAAGTCCCTTCCAAACAAAATCCAACCATGAATCATTTGAACTTTGAGAGGAGTGTTTGAAGGCTGCGTGATAACATTACATTTCTCAATTAGCTACTGTTTTTGTAAACGGGTTGTATGGGGAACTTATGCTTTAGCTTGAAATGGTCGATTAAAACAGCATTATAATGTTAGTAAAGTGTCAACTTATTATTATTACTACTTTAGTTTATAGGCCCATCGACACAGTGAGGTCATTAGGGCCTTGAACAATATAAAAAACATAGTAAAATCCCCATTGGGGAGAGACATAATAGTTAACCTGCACATGCAGGATGTCTATATATGTATAAAAAATAATATATCTCACTATGATAAAATACCCATTTGAGACACTCCGAGCTCTTAGAACAAATTGAGTGATACACCTGCTAAAAAAACACAGGTGCATACACTATATTAAAGGTAAAGAACAAACGTGTTAAAATATAACACGTTAAAATAACAAAACATGTTGAAATATAACACGTTAAAATGACAAAACATGTTAAAATATAACACGTTAAAATGACAAAACATGCTAGAATAAAAATACATTAAAATGACAAAACAAACATTAAAATACAATATGTTAGAAAGACAAAACGAAAATATTAAAATATACTGAAAATGTTAAAAATGATCGCAATATGAAATAAAATCCAAATGAGCCACTTTATGTCAACTTGTTAATTTACACGCGAGATGAACTATCTTGTGGAGACTGGCCTCAATCCATATACAGGGTGTACCGTTACATGTGGGATCCACTTCAATGGTAATATAATAATATTGCTTGTCTAGGCCACACCATGTAGCCGAGTTTTGTAAATATTATCCAGTACTAATGTACCATTGTTTAGAGGACGTCCGAATGTACTAATAGTATTATTATTATTATTATTATTATTAGCACCGCGTCTTACTACCCGTTCGGGTTATACGCACTTACGCTAATGTGCAATGGTAGGGTGATTGTGAGATGAAGTGGAGGACCTACAGTTTAACGTGGAATCCGAACCACGGTGGAGGCCTGGCATTCCTCACATTCACAAGTTGTGATTAATACACGTCTTGTCAGAGGTGAAGGAAGGGTTTGGCAATCAGATAGATCTGTGCCGGGACCGAGGATTGAACCCCGGACCCCTAGCACAGAAGTCTGACACCTTGCCCCTAGACCACCAGGTCACCTTTACTAATAGTAGTACATCCTTTCCGTGGAGGCTCTTTACATGTCCCGATGAGATGAGGTGATGGTGATAGTGAGTATGAGGGTGGGAAATTAATGAAACCACTTAAACCTAACCAACCAAACCCTGATGATTGCTGGGGTAGTTCCCTTTTCGGGAAAAACACCCAAGGTACCGGTCGGGAATCGAACCCGGGACCCCTAAGCTCGTAGCCAGGTGCATTGACACCTACAGCACGGAGACCAGTTACTTCAGCGCTGGACAGGAGACACAAAAACAATTAAAATAGCTAATATGTTTATGTGTCCCAGTTGACCTTTGTCTCCGAGCTGTAGTAATGTGGAGCTGATTAATATATTAAGTGTTCAAAATGACTGACTTCGGCCTGAAGGTAACCGGCAGTCGTACTGTAGTAGAAAGCCGCACTCTTTCAAATATACGTTGCATTGCAATGCTTGCATTCAGGCCGACTGCGGGCTTCATTCAGGCCGACTGCATGCTTCATTCAGGCCAACTGCGGGCTTCATTCAGGCCAACTGCGGGCTTCATTCAGGCCGACTGTGGGCTTCATTCAGGCCGAAGTTGGCCATTCCGATCACCTGCTATAATGTTAAGCCGCTCCACATTACTTGAGTACAAATATTACTATAGCTCCGAGATAAGGTCGAATGGGACACTTGTTTATATGAACTGTTCTCGTTGTTTTTATGTCGCCTGTCTACTGCTGAAATAGCTCCCACATGTGTTTTTCCGCACCACGTCTTACTACCCATTCGGGCTATACGCTTATATAATAATTAAGCTAATGGACTAGGGGTGACAAAGATTAAATTTAAAGGAAGTGTACCCGCATTTGCTTGGAGATAGAGGGAGAGTGGGAAACCATTTAAGGAAATCCGCCGCTCTAAGTACACCTGACTGAGTTTCGAACTTCATCCCCCACCCCCGTAGAAGCGTGTTTACACATGTAACGGTCCATCCTATATACATACATGAGTGTCGTTGATAGATTTGACTGGGCAAATTAGAGAATATTGCCTGAGCAGCTGTGGGTCTTCCCACACAATTTAACCTCAACCCACCACTTGAATTGGATCTTTGTGACGTCACTATCCCACTCTCCAAGCTGCTTTATGTGATCCAGACTTTATTCAGTAACTAGACCAGTGGGAATAAAACCTAACATTCCACACAAAGTATTACTTATGTACTTATTTACTAGGAGTTAAACCCTGAACTTGGAAACATATTATATCTTATAAAATATGCTTACACTCCATTTTCAATTGTTTCATGAATAAAATAATACCTGGAAATTACTCTTTTTCAAAATACCAACATGAAACGGTAGTTATAATGTTTACAGACATATTCAAAGCAAAAATAATGTATTTTATGATAATTTTATTCATTTAAAAAAAAAGAACTTAATTGTATCTTATAAGATACATTGTCAAGTTAAAGGGTTTTTAGAAACTAACCTAATACTAGAATACACACACAACACCCTGACTCCTTGCCGTTAATTTATCACTGTGAAAGGAGAACCCCAAATTTCAAAATTTTATCTTTTTTTTCCTCTTCGACAAAGCCTGGTTTCAAAGGCGGGGTTCCTTAATTCGGTAAACAGACTAATCTAAGGCTTTAAGAAAAAAATTAGTATCAGTAAAAATTCTTTAGTAAATTTTTTTCAATATTACATTATTATTATTATTTGTTTTGTCTCGAGTACTTTTTTCAGTGAACTTAAACCGCCAATGCACCCTGTCCTCTGCCTCCTCCTCCTTCCTAAGCTCCTTTTCCCCTCAACCTTTCCTTCTATGACGTCCTGCAGAAGATAGTCCCTCCTAAGGATGTATATTCCATATTATCCGTGGTTAACGGGACCAAGGCTGCCTCGGATAAAACGGAACATTTTATGGTTCAAGATATATAAATAATCTACTGTCGTATTTTCATAATAACCTTACCTGACAGATAAGTTACTGGATCTAATCTCACATATTCATACGTCAAGTCATTTGATCTACAGCTGTAACTCTTTTTTTTTTTAAAGATATTATCAATGCCTACAAGATAACAATAATACTATTGTAAAATATTATCAACAGGGCTCGGATTTTGATAACATGTCATCTTTTTGTTGATACATCATAGACGACGCTCATTTGTATACCCTTATTTTGGTTGGAAGAACACTAGAGGAAAATTCAAACATATTTATTTGCGGTCAACATTGATAACATTTTACTGTATTATTTTATAGGTGTTGATGATATCAATCAAAAGTGACAGCTGCAGATAACGTGACTTTATGTATGAATATATTATTAAAATAGTTTTAATAACTTTAGTAACTAACTTGTACTGTTCTTCCTGCCAAAATTATACTATAAATACATTCTTTTCATGATCACCTGGTTGTGGAAAGGTTTTGTTTAATAGGTCAGAGGGTTGCGTTGGGAGGGGGTAGCTATTACTTCTCAAGTAGATTATATATATATAGTATTCAGCAGGATGCAAGAGTTTAGTTGTTAAAAGCTTTTCATTACATTTTCCAGTTGTAAAGCCTGCGTTTGATTTAGTCATAAGCTTTCATTACGAGTTTTTTGTTTAAATATTTAGGTAATTTTTTTGTGAGGTTGAAGTCAATTTTGACAGATTGTGAGTCATTTTACAGGTCTTTTTTTTCTGTCAATAACATATAGGTCATCACAGTCCGAGACCTTATTATCACTGCTGACCACACATAAATAAGTTTGTGTTTCCTATAATCTCCTTACTCTCATGTCGGGCAGAGTGGAACATTCTCGAGCCAGCGTCTGTCCGTGTCTGAAAGGATGGACGCTGAAGTTTGTTTCCTGTTGAAAGGACGCCTACCCTCTCTCTCTCTCACTCTCGTATAATTTAGAGGCGTCTCGACGCGTGTTGCGAATTAACAGCGCTATCCGCCCTCCGTGAGGGCAGGGAACTCCTAATGTACAGTCTGCTTCTAGAACAAACCCTGACGATGCACACACTACGGCTTGGTACAATATCTTCAGACTCCACTTCGGTGGCCGCATGTTCTAAGGAGTCACTCTCGCAATAGAGTAGACTATCAGAGACGAGCAGGATCGAGGTTCGAGTCTCAGTCGGGTGTAGTGAGGAGGGGTTTTCCTAGATGGTTTTTCCACTCTACCTCGACGCAAATGTTGGTGCGCCTCCTCCAAACTAAACCTTTCCTAAACCCTAGCACATTAGTGTGACTTGTAAGATGCAGTGCTAACATAAAGTATCGTCAGCAAGGCTTTTGTTTCTCTTTGGAATTTGGCGGTAGTTTTTAATGAGTGAGACTGTACTTTTGTTTCTCTTTGGAATTTGTCGGTAGTTTTTAATGAGCGGGACTGTACAATTTATGTCTCGGTTTGAAGGAGATATGTCGACCTTAGTTCCCGGAACACCCGCATATCATCGGATTAAACAACTAGGCGCGTACATCTTGTTATAATGTGGCTCGCTTGTGACTGCTAATAATTATGGCTTATTGTTTGGAAGGTTCTTGATATTTATTTTAAAGTCGAGATGTGATAAAAAAAAATCTTGTTAGGGACGGTACTCTTGGAACTGCCTGTACCCATGGCTTTTATAGAGACCGGTTACAGAAGTAAAAGACCCTGGTTCCATCCTGTCTGTCGTACTAGCTGTATTATTATTTTTTAATCACCGCGTCTTTCTACCGGGCTATACGCTCATGTACTAATTACTCGGATGGATTAAGGATGAGCGGGGTCGCGTTTAGAGGAAGTACAGCCGCATTTGCGTGGATGAAGGGATAGTGTGAAACAATTTAAGGAAAACCACCCGACTGGGATGCAAAGCCTCGATATCCATGTCTTAGCAGTCTTGTCTATTGCGCGAGTAGCGCCTTATACCATGCGGCCACTGAAGCGGATCATACTTATTGTAGTTTTCTCATGCTCTCCACGCAAATTCGGGTACATTCAGTCTAAAATTCTAACTCAACTCATCCCTATATAATTAGCGTAGTAAGTGAATACTTGTAACTCTAACGGGTGTCAAGACTTGACGGGGGAAACATTTTGAAAATTAATATTATTATATTTAGCACCGCGTCTTACTACCCGTTCGGGTTATACGCTTAGGTACTAATTACGCTGATGGATTAGGAAATGGGAGGGTTGAATTTAGAGGAAGTGAACCCGCATTTGTGTGGAGGGAGAGTGGAAAACCATTTAGGAAAAACCACCCCCAAGTTCACCCGACCGAGATTCGAACCTCGATCTCCTCGTCCTCGGCAATCAAGCTCAACACGACTAGCGCGTTAGCCAACTACGCCACCG
Organism: Timema bartmani; assembly: GCA_902151455.1. Lineage (NCBI taxonomy): Eukaryota > Metazoa > Arthropoda > Insecta > Phasmatodea > Timematidae > Timema > Timema bartmani. The sequence continues at coordinate 6,747 of CABFWB010005007.1, forward strand.
AGGCGGGTCTGCAAATTAAAGGTACCTGGTACCCGTCTCGGGTGGTAAACTTCTACTGGACTTGCTTTATATCTACAATTAAATGGCTGGCGTTGTGCTTTTAATCCGGGAGTTGGAACAAAGTCACCCGCCTCGGTGGCGTAGTTGGCTAACGCACTAGTCGTGTTGAGCCCGACTGCCGAGGACGGGGAGATCGAGGTTCGAAATCTCGGTCGGGTGAACTGGGGGTGATTTTTCCTAAATGTTTTTCCACTCTCCCTCCACGCAAATGCGGGTACTCTTCCTCTATATTTAACCTTCCTCATCCCTAACCCATTAGCGTAATTAGTACTTAAGCGTATAACCCGAACGGGTAGTAAGACGCGGTGCTAAATAATAATAATAGAACAAAGTCTAGTCCTATTAATGTCCCTCTGTTCTAAATCCTCAAAATGACCTTTACTGTGTCCTCACTAGGATCAGGTCATCCAGTAAAGCTAGAGGAAAAACGATCCACGAATTATAATCAAGCATTAACGAACTCTATATTTTACAGGCTGAAAATGTAATCCTCTCAAATAATTTTTTTTAAACACAGAATAATCATCCCTAGCATGTAGAATGTAGACCATAGAATCAGGCATAGGCAGGGATAATTATTTCATTGCTCGAACAAAATAATGATCAGGTAAAATGAAGCTTAGTGGTAGATGCGCGATTCCCATAGATTTAGGGTATTTAGGTTTAGCCTTTATTAATGATACAGCCAGTGTTTGTCCTGCATTACATTTAATAAAGTGATTGTCTGTATCAAACCACGGATAACACCTAACTTAGGTAAATAATACATCTCTAACCAGACATATTAAGAGCCCTTTATGCCCTATATTAATAATACATCCACACACAATTCTTGGAAGAGATTTAGGGACCCCTCAAATCTGTGTAGGCCTCCCTGAAAACTATGCTACGAGGGCTGTTTAAAAAGGAGATATTATCTACCCCCTAATTTTGTATTTATTTTTTTTTGTTGACTGTACCTTCTTGTAGAAATCTTGGCTCTTTGAGGGGCTATGTGTCCCAAGCAATATATATGTGTATTTGGTAAGTACAACTTGTATTTTCATTTGACTGTACCCCCTTGTTTAAATCTCTTATATATGACGAGCTCTCTTATTATAATATTAAATTAAGTTGAAATCTCCCTATAACGCCTCCGTGCATTAAACGCTAACTAAATATCTCGGGCCATTCTCGCAGCGAGACTTGAGTTGTTCCTTCAAGTGACGCCGTCAAATGGGTCGGAAACTGGTTAGATGGCGCGTGTGGGAAGGGGGAAAGGGAGATTTGTTTGCACGAGGAAATACTGCTGCGCGCTATCTTCCTTGCTTACTCTGAATTACAAGCTCATTACGTATGTCGCTGCCATATTTACTAAGTCGAGGGGTAGATCAACATAGTGCACAAACATTTTCAAACTACATTATACATAACCCTCCTCGGTGGTCACACGGTCTAAGTCACTACTCTCGCAGTAGATTAGACTGCCGACGACGGGGAAATCGAGCTTCGAATCTTGGTCGAGTGTACTTGAGGGTGATTTTTCAACAACAAAAAATAATCGTTTACCACTCTACACGCAAATATGGGTACATTTCATATAATTGTAGCCTTCCTAATCCTTCACACATTAGACTAATTAGTGCATAGATGCATAACCTGAACGGGTAGTATTATTATTTAGCACCGCGTCTTACTACCCGTACGGGTTATACGCTTAAGTACTATTTACGCTATTGGATTAGGAATTGGGAAGGTTGAATTTAGAGGAAGTGAACCCACATTTGCGTGGAAAACCATTTAGGAAAAAGCACCCCCAGTTCACCCGACCGAGTTTCGAACCTCGATCTCCCTGTCCTCGGCAGCCGAGCTCAACACGACTAGCGCGTTAGCTAACTACGCCACCGAGGCGGGTAATGGGTAAGTAATACGTGGTGCTAAAAATATACAATATACAGGGTGTCTTGAGCCCCGAGAACGTGAGAAGGATTTCAGTTACTAAATTATAGCTATTTCATATTAACTTGCATATTATAATTTAAGGGTGACACCTACTCAAAGGAATAAAATCCTCACACTGCTGTAGGTATTTATTTTTATAACGGCAATTTTTGTGTGTGTGTTTTTCTTACCACTGCGTCTTACTTCTAGTTTGGGTTTAAAACAACGCTACGGGTGAGGAGGGTTTTATTAAGATTAAGAGTAAATGTACCAACAATTGTTTGGAAACCATACCGTAAAAAAAACCTCGATACATCTTGTCGGCACTCAAACCCCACATCCCTGCTCTAACGACAAAATCACGCTAATGTATTAAGGCGGTTTTATTTATAGAAAGTGTACCAGCATTTGCGTGTAGATAGAGTGGAAACCTATTTAGGAAGCACTATCCTCAGTACATGCATACATCTTATATTCTAACTTAAGACTAGGACAGTCACAACATCCAGTCCCCAGGTATTTAATTCATCAAAGTGAAAGAGTAAACAAACCCACATTTAACCCATGATACATTTTTCGGCCATGTCACGATTCGAACCCGGGACTCTTAGCTCAGTAGACAGACACGCTTCCTACTGAACTAAGGCTACCCTCGACCTCCCCGTCATCGGCAGTCTAGTTCACTGTGAGGGTAGCGCGTCAGACCACGCGGTCACGCTGTCCTGGAAATGTGTTGTAATGTGAATATCCTCTGTACCCTTCATATGTTTACATTTTGTAAACAAGAGCCTGTTATAGAATTGTGAGTGTACGAACATTCCAGATGGCTCGCCGCAACATGAGTGCTTGTGTAGTTGTGTGTTATAAACTCACATCATGTTGGTTGGCGATGCTCACTGACACAATTCTCCTTAATACCGGGGATTTTAATATTCTTTTTTAAATAGAAATAAAATGTTCCGAAAGTGACAGTATTGCAATTTATCAAAAGTTCCGTTCCTTCGTCACTCGTGGTTGTGTTATGGTTTCTAGAGGGTGTAGGGGGGGGGGGTAGTTCTTTATCAATCAAACAGGGTCTCCCAACTGAAGACTGAACTATTGTAACTCGTACCGGCTTGACACGTATGGCCTGCATGCCATAGGAAGGGCATTTTAGAACATGCGGACATAATTAGCTAAGTCATCATTGATAGTATTATTTTATTATTATAGAGGTATTCAACGTGCACTTTCTGAACCGACTGATTATATCAGCACACGAGAATTTCTATGAGCGAGAGTGAAAGGGCCTACCAATTTTTCCAGCAAAGGTAATAGTTCCTCATACCTCCCTGGGTTCTTTTACACACCACAATCGACATAGGACCAACGGCTTCACTTCTCCTCCGAAGGAAGTTGTGCTATGGATTTTTATAGCTCAGGGAAAATCCCTGATAGGGGTTTACACCATTGGTTGTAGTTTGTTTGATATTAAGGTCCTGAGATTGGTAGTTTTTTTTCCCCCTTGACGGTTTACAACTCTTGTTCCACGCAAATGTGGGTACATTTACTCTCAATCATACTATCCTTATACTCACCGAAGCGGGTTGCCTATAACAATTGAGTCATAACTTGTTCATTTTCAATCTTTTTTATTTTTTTTTATTTTTTTTACAGGTTAGAATAATCACATGTGACGTCTACACCCCCTAAACGTTAGGCCGGTATCGAACCTTGACCTCTCTGATACGCGGTGATCCGGTCTGATCGTGATACCGACGTCCTATATCACGTGATCATTGGTGTGGGCGAAGCGTAACCAACTTCTAACTTCTATTTTAGCGGAGACGTTTGATTAAGCTGAAAGCGATGGTCCCCTCAAGGTGAAGGTGTTAACACTCAGGAGGGGGAGTGTGGGATAATGGAGGGTGGGTGTTGGGCGACTAATGGAGGCTATTTATTTCTTCTCCCACCGCCTCATACCTCCCCGCTTCCGGGTCACGTCCTAGTAATATTCTTTCTCTCTCTTCTCGAGACCCGAAGACGATGTAATCAAAAATAAGTTATTTTACCGTTGGTTTGAAAGGAAATCTGAGGTCAACTAAACTCCTCCGACGCTGGCAGCGCTTTCTATTGCACCCTTTTTTGAGTTCCACGATCACAATACTTTCTCTTTATGAGAAAACAACTAAAATAATATCAGACATATATTTGTTGATTTCATAACTAACAACCTAGAAAGAATTTTCAAATTCACCCGCTTCGGTGGCCGAACGGTCTAATGCGTCACTCTCGCGGTAGACTGGACTGTCAGATAACTGGAAGATTTGGGTTTGAATCCTGGTTGTGTGTACTGAGGGTGGTTTTTTTTCTAAGTGGTTTCTCCACACTCTCTCTCCACGCAAATACAACCTTCCTCTTCCCTGACATATTAACGTAATTAGTCCATATGCGGGTAACCCAAACAGGTATCTACCCGCGATTTTAAAAAAAATCAGTAAAACATTTAAATTACTTATTTCATTTTAATTTGTCTCGATTACTCGGGAAGAGAAATATTGAAATCGTAAAAAAAAAAAAAATTGAGAGTTTGATAAATATTGACGTTTGATGACCCCCTGAAACCGAAAAACTGATTTTCGCGATGCCGTCTGTCTGTATCTCGGGCTAGAACCGAAACAATTTTTACCGATTGGGCTAAAACTTGGTATCTGGGTTTTTCATAGGGTTCCCCCGAGGAGGTTTTGGTTAAGGATAGTCTACTGAAGGGCAAAGAGAATAAATCAATTTTCTCAAAATTTGCCCTAGCGATTTTGATTAAATTTTGGTATCCAGGCATTGTTTAACATAACAAACAAAATGGAGATTCTTATTTTTCTATGAAAACGACTTTAACGGTCCTGTACATAAAGGAGAAATTTCGAATTTTGTTCATACATCCGCAACCATTTGAGATACGTACCAACCTATCATTGTAAAATTATAGTACTATTAAAAAAGAAATATTTTATCTGAAATGTATTTTTTTTATAAAACCAGTAATTTCTGAGCTATAGGCATATCTTTACATTTGAAGTGAATTTTTATGCTCTTTGGTGGACAAAGACGTTCCTCTTATCTCAATGTTTCCGTAACAGCGTAGGCCTAAACTATTTCATATCTTTGGTGGAGTGTTTCTGAAACAGTGTAAATTATTTTATCTCACAAATCTTATTAGTTTTTTTTAAATAAATGTCTCTATTTTAAAATAAAGGTGAGAGAAAGTCTGTATCATTTATTCTTTCTCTGTCACTGTTACATTTGTATGGTTAAATAAAATTACCGTGTTAACATTTTATTTTCTGTTGTAAAAGTTGAAATTTTGACTTTAAGCTAGACGTTGTGTATAATTTGTTTAAGGCGGCTTTTAAAGACACGAGTGTAGAGCGTGTAGTATAATGGAAAGGGGAAGAAGAGTTTCTGTGTACAGTATAATTTGATTAGACCTATTAGCCGCGGGGTAAGTAGAACAAGAGAGTGCTCTAAGTTCTGCTCGGATGTTATAATGAGCTCTTATTTATTTAAATTTTACGAGCAAGGGACAGTGCCATGTCCTGTAGGGATGTTAAACACATATTATAACCGTTTTAGTACGTAATGACCCGCCCGTGGAAGGCTCGGAGGGGGGGGGGATAACAGTCTAGATGGAATTGTCCGTTCAGACAACTTGATAACGTAGCTCACTTTCATAAGAAGGTATGCTTGTTCTTGACTTAACAACTTTGGATAAACACAAATTATAAAATAAAATAAACGAAGCCTAATCTATTTTTACACACTAAGATAGGAATGTAGTGGACGTGAAAAAAGGGCAGTTTTTTGCCAAAATAATTCAAAAATTTCTCCAGTAGAAACATAAGAGTTTAATTTTCTCCACATGGTGATATCAACAGTTGTTGAATATCTGCCATGAACACAGCGGCATTAGATGAGAAACTTTAAATGAAGAGAAAATAGTCATTAAATTCCAGGACATCCTCGACAGATATTCAACAACTGTTGATATCACCGGGTGGATAATTAAAACTCTTTGTTTCTACTGGAGCAATATTTGATTTATTTTGGACAAAAATATGTTTTGATATAAAAACTGCAAACTTACTACTGGCCTTTTTTCATGTTCCCAACAGTTGTCCACCTGGAGGTGCTAGAAAAGTCGAGCAGAAGATCCTAAACGCCCGAAAACCAGGTGGGTTTACAACGTTCTTAGGTGGAGTTGCTTGGCAGTAGGAGAACAAACAGGGGAGGAGGAAAATACAAATGACAATACAATGTGTGTTGTAACCATAGCTTTTAGATGATGATTATTATTATCACCACGTCTTACTAACCGTTCGGGTTATAAACACTTACGCTAATGTGTGATGGTAGGGTGATTGTGAGATGAAATGGGGGACCTACAGTTTAACGTGGGATCCGAACCACGGTGGAGGCCTGGCATTCCTCACATTCACAAGTTGTGATTAATACACGTCTTGTCAGAGGTGAAGGAAGGGTTTGGCAATTAGATAAATCTGTGCCGGGACCGAGGTTTGAACCCTGGACCCTCAGCACAGAAGTCCAACACCTTACCCCTAGACCGCCAGGTCACCTTACGGCTTTTAGACTTTTTGACCACAGATCTGGGGGGTTGCGATGATACTTATATATCCCTAGTAATTCTTTGGATCAGTTCGTTTGAAAAGGTTGACTAGTGCAGGGAGACCGCAATGGTTTATTTTCACAACGTTACCGATTAAAAAAAAAAAAAATCGCGTGCAAATCCTCTAGGGACAACATTTTTACATAAAATAAACTCGAGAAATTTTCCCAACCAATTTCTGTTCGTGATGAGAGGAATCCCCCCCCTCCCCGGTTCTCCTCCGTGAATCGATACACGCGGCATTGAGCTTGATGTCCGCTTTATGAACTCACCCTGGCACTTGTAAACTACAGAGGAAACTGTTATTTGCTCGTGTCGTCACAATGGCGGGAATAAAATTATTACATTTTTATTTACATCCTTAGCCCGTTTAATAATAAATGTAAAGATAAATTACACAGTAATCCACGAGGAAGTATTTATTGGAAGATCTTGATAACCTTTTAGATGGACCTTATAATTAATATATTAAAAAATACACATTTATAGAATGCCAAATTTTTAGTTATTTTCCGTCAATTCTGGGGATTGAACGTGGACTTCCAATAAAAATCAGACTGCACATAACAGTCGACACAGCAAACAATGTATAATTATATATTTTCACATATATTACAATATTGTTATAAGTATAATTTATATATGAAGGAGCGATTAAATCCGTACTCTGCACCCGGACAACTTTTTTTTTTTTAATTTTTCCCGGGTAATTAAACTCATAATTCCACTTTATCAACACAGTTTTTTTGATCCCAAAGATGAATGTATATCATGAACACTATTTCGACAAGTAATCCTTTTATATTTTATTACTTATCTATGAATTAGAGTAAAATGTCAAACTAAATCTAATATTATAACTACATTTTAAGGGTACAGGGGAAATAGGTGTAAATTCACATCACACACATTTTCCAGGAAAATTTTCAAATCTCAAACCCCACAAGGACTTCAGCAATTTTATTTTATTTTAATTTAAATACGACAGAAATATATTTTAACCATAATCTAAAGTGGATTATAAAGGTATCATGATGATCCAACAGATGGTGACACTAGCTATATTTAATCTAAAATTGGACTTTCCGCCTTTTTCCCCTGTACCTTTCATTTGTTAATTTTATTTAGGTCATAAACATTCAACAGAAAATATGAGATGGAAAAGAGAGGGAGATTTGAAGAGTGAGAAAATACCTGAGAAACAGAGAAATGTTTAAAACAGGGACGAACTACATTTTGTTTATGGGGTAATTTTACTTTTGCAAAGGGGTGTATGGCACCCCTGTAAGATGGAAACTATTCAAACAGACAATGCCTCAGAAGAGAGACGAGAAGAAAATGTTCATCCAGTTTAACAAATATTTGCTAGCCCTGCAGCGTTTTAATTTCCTTCTCTTAGGACTCTTTATGTTCTATTGAGCCTTACCCACCCCTTTCTGCCCTCTTAACCCGACCCTCCCCCCTTACCCCCGACCAACCCCTAAACGCCTTTCTTCAACCCCTTCCACGAATTGTTTGGAAACAGAATATATTATATCGATGTGCGAATTTATTTTGTTTTAATGGCTACGTTTTTTCACAGTCAAATTAGCACCACGTCTTACTTTTCGTTAGGGTTATACGCCAAGTACTAATTATTTTTATTATTATAATATTAGCACCGCGTCTTACTACCCGTTCGGGTTATACGCACTTACGCTAATGTGTAATGGTAGGGTGATTGTGAGATGAAATGGAGGACCTACAGTTTAACGTGGAATCCGAACCACGGTGGAGGCCTGGCATTCCTCACATTCACAAGTTGTGATTAATACACGTCTTGTCAGAGGTAAAGGAAGGGTTTGGCAATCAGATAAATCTGTGCCGGAACCGAGGATTGAACCCCGGACCTCCAGCACAGAAGTCTGACACCTTACACCCTAGACCGTCCAAGTACTAATGACGCTAATGTGTCAGGGATGAATAAGGTTGAATTTTTAAGAAGTGTACCCACATTTGAGGTAGCCGATATCCCGCTTCAGTCGAAACTAACCTATCACAGAAACTGCAAAGAAGAACAGGCGGAGTAGCGAAGCTTTGTTGTTGCGGTCCTAGGTTCCTCAGATAGAGGAGATAGAGGAATTAATAATAATACCCGCATTTGCCTGGAAGGGGAGTGGAAAACCACCCTCAGAACTCCTGACATGGTTCCGGTTTCCGATATCTCTCGTATGTAACCGAGCAGTCGATGTGATCATGTCTTGAATGAAATTGTTCAAACAGTTTGTGTTGTTCTTTAAAGTTCGGTTGAGCAACCTAATTTCTCAATGTTTACATGGCGTGGTGAATTCCAATAATAATTCGCCACAGCTGTGGCTATACTGGAAAATATGTTTCCCACCTCTGTTATAAGCACTATTAGTGCTTTTTCAACGAGAGCACTTGTGGGTTTTTTTTAAAATAATGTGATAAGACAATTATTTACGGTAATAGAAATTACGATAAAAGAGCTTAGCCAATTTTGACCAAAGAACATTAATTTTAAATGTTATGAATCCTGGATTCAGCCAAAAATAATTTCTTGCTATGAAAACTCGATTTTCGACTTTTCATCTGTGTGCGTAGTGGCGTATCAGTACAATATTTCTTTGTTTACGCCACCTTGGAAACTTTAATTTGCTTATTAAGTTATTATTATAATTAGGTGTTCTGTCTTACGACAGGTCTATTACTTTAGTCATTGAACTTAGACCACCAATGCGGCCTGTCCTCTGCCTCCTCCTTCAGCTTCCAGAACTTTCTTCTTTCCTTCAAGTCATCCAATATTTGAATCCTCCTTCCTAAGCTCCTCTTTCCCTCAACCTTTCCTTTTATGACGTCATACAGAAGACAGTTCCTAATAACATTGTAATGAGTATAAAGTTCTCATCTTAGCGTCAAGGGGGGAAATAAACGTTTTGCTTAAAATTAAACATCGAAAGCTTCACAATCTATGGAAATTTGATAGTTTTTGACGAGTTAAGCTTTTTACTAGAATTTAGAATGAAGCCTTGTCCTAAAGAACTTTAACCAGCAATAAAAAGCTTTGAATGTATTTTAGCGTTATTAATCTGCACCCATCGCTGCAACGACCCAATGGTTTGTTTTAACGATTAATGTGTAGTATTTATGGAAAAATTGAGTCACATTTCAACCATCGGGCATTCTCTTTACACCTGGATGTCCTGTAATTCACGTGACTTATTAATAGAGTGAATATGTGTGTGTGTGAGAGAGAGAGAGAGAGAGAAAAGCAGGTGGGAAAAAAAAAGTGAGCGTGAATGATCCGCTCGATAACCGAACCTCATCGGCTGGAATTTATTTTGCGTCCACGTAAATGCTCATCATCGCCTATCGTTGACGGTCAGGACTTTTCATGATGAGCTTGTGATTTATGCTGTAATAAGGATCGAAAACGATATAAAAGCTGGAAATTGCCGGCTGATTTAACGCCATAAAAAAAAACCCGTCGAAAAGGCTGTGTTGAACCTCGATAACTGCTTAAGAGCCCGTTTGATCCACTTTTACGACTCCGTTTTTCAATACGGATTGAATTTTATGGAAGAGTGTTCTTTCTTATACGTATAAGAATTAAATATAAATAAAGGTTTAACTATTTGACTACCCGCTTCTGTGGTCGCACAGGTCTAACGCGCTACTCTCGTGTGATACTAGATTGCTGAAGATGGGAATATAGGGGCATTGGTTTTTTCACAAAATGGTTTTCCACTCTCCCTCCACGCAATGCGGGTATCCTTCCTGTAAATATAACCTTCTTAATCCCTAAAACCATTAGAGTAATTGGTACATATGTGTACAACCCGAACGGGTAGTAAGACATGGTGCTAAACAAATTATATATGATAACCTCTGTGGTCAAGAGGTCCCGGGTTCGATCCCCGGGCTTACAGGATTTTCTTTAAAGCAGTGGGTCTGGAAATGGGGCCAAATTTAGCCTCGTAACGACAAATGAGGAGCCATTCGAATAAAGAAGTAGCAGCTCATGTTTAGAAAACTGAGATTAGCGGCTAGAGACTCGTTTTGCTGACCACATGATACCCTCTGTCCTCAAATGTTGGCACTGCCTTCGCCAACATGAATTGGTTGCTGGGATGGTATAGCTCGCTTACTATCTGATGCCATGGATTTTTTTTATTTATATAATATGTAGACATATATGATCATATAATTAAACATTTTAAAGGCATATAACTGGTTGGTCTATTATTACACAGCTCAATTTACTTAGGAAGAGCCTGAACTGACAGATATAAACATTACTGAAGCCAATTATACTTATAAACACGTCAGTATCTGTTATCTTCAGCTGCAGATATTTTGAATAGTTGTAAAACAACACCGATAATCTTGTAAATTGTCATCACTTTTAACCACAATCAAAATATGTTTGTGTTTTCTCGGAGACTCGTCCTAGGATAATTATACTTTTTAGTAGCTTCATGTACACAAAGTTCACTTCCATATTATACAAAACATATAAAAAAAGGTGACATAGAAACTTGCTATACAATCAACCAACCATTTAAATTCTACGCGTGCATTCGATATCAATTCTCAGTTTTATTTTTTCACCTCAAGGTCGTTAACACGAGAAAACATCGTCAAATGAGTTCCAATAAAGTAAAGTGATAACAGCAAATTACAGTTCTCTACTCACACTCTCCTACCGACTACAGCGCCCGGTGGTTGAATGTTACACTAACGTAGGGTCTGCTGTAGAGCAGATATTATAATACGTTCCCTTCCCCGCTGGGATTCGATCAGCTGGACAGTTACCGGAAAAGTTACCCGGCAATTTTCATCTTTAAAATTACAGGGCTTAGGCCGAAACATTTAGACGTTTAATAACTTGAAAATTAACACTTTAATTTAAAAGTAAATATTCACTAGCTAAATAAAAGCAAACCATATACTACACTTTTTGAAGATAACGTCCCTCAGGTGAGCTCCACTGGACGTCAGACAAACCTCAACATGTTTTTCATCACTTTCCTCAGCATAGATCGTCTAATTGTTTCCACCCCACCTGTATATCGACCTTTAGAAATTATAAGTTCATTACCGCGCTGTCCTCTTTTGTATGAAACTCATTGGTAAAACATACAGTCCAATCTTCATAAGAAGGGCCTTCTAGGAAGTACAGACTTTTTTTTTTTTTTGCTGTCAACATGGAAATATTTGATATCAAGTGAGGGTGACAAATTAATTGCGGGTGAGGAGAGAACTATTTTGGATGTGGATCGGACACCTCCATAGGAGGAACTGTCTCCTGAACGACGTCATAGAAGGAAAGGTTGAGGGAAAGAGAAGCTAAATCTCTAAAACCATTAGCATAATAATTAGTAAATAAGCGTATAACCCTATCGGTTAGTAAGGCGTGGTGCTAAAATAAACTATTTAGGGGGAATAAGCCTCCCGGGTTTCCGAGTGCAAACTCTCCCCGTCACCAGCAAATCAAAACTGAATTATTAAAAAGGGCGTAGAAGTGGGGGATGGGGTTAGGGGAAATCAGGGAGGTTTTTACCCCACAAAAGAGGGTTCATAAATACGTAAAAAAACTTTTTTTTTTGCTGAAAGTATAGTCAAATTTTTTAGTGAACTTTCGTGATAAAAATTAACTTTTTATACCTTTGATGATGAGCCTGACATCTTTGTCCCCACTCCCACCAATGTGTGAGCCTGACATATTAGTCCCCACGCCCACCGATGTGGGTTCTAGGAAAGTAGTTGTAACAAGTTGCATTGTAACACTTCAATCAAATGGCGTAACACTCGCCCTCCGACCCGTTTGGACTCCCAACTTCAACACGCCTGACCATGACCTCCTCCCTATAACACTCCGTCTCGCTGACTGAAAATAGGCTTGACCCGGCTCTAAGCAAGCGAAAGAGGCCGCGCCCAAGAAAAACAAATGAAGACTGCTCCACATATCTAGTTGTTACTTCCTCCACCTGGCCTGTTTAAGCGCAGTCATCAAGTTACCAGAATGCCCGCGAAGCTTCTACAAGCTTCTACGCGATTCCAGGTCTCATCCCTTCTACTCCCCTTTCCCGCTTTGTCTCCCCCACTCTCTGCGGACATGTGGTCTTGTGAACTCACTATACATAGCGGTGGTTTCTAGATAGCGTCACTCATTGTATCATACGCTTAGCTCAAGGTGAGAGCTGCAATTTAAGCTAAGGCTTAACCTTAATTCTTCAAAATTCCCTTTCGGTCATATTATGCGGATTTTTCAAAATCATTATTTTTGGACTTATTAATTTAAATTTCGATTACGGGATGGGGTTTTTTGTTATCAGCGTGGTTAATTTGTAACCACGTATCTATTTGTGTTTCATCTATTAGGGGAACTTAACCTTTCTTCAATGAAAAGTAAATTCTGTTTCGCCGCTTGGTGGCTGGCGTTTGATTGCGCTCTTGCCGTCTGTCTGATTTGCAGTTGTCATTTACTGAATATTTTGGGTATATTTAACGTTGATAGCTTAAATTGGCATATTTTTTATGTGGGAACCAAGCACTTTAATGTTCAGATATGTGCCTATAGCTTTAACTATGTGCCGGCCACTTTTTATTATATCTAGAGGCTATAGCCTAAAAGAGGGTGGACGGAATCTAAGGAATTTACTATAGCAAAATATTAGAAAATTTGTAAGTTTAGGAAATATTTGAATTATTTATTCAAGGTAAACAACAGAGGTAAACAAAAAAATACATGGCCTCACAAGGCAAACTGAAGAGTGTTGAAAAACATATAAATATGTCAGAGACTGCACTTGCGCAGTACATTTAAGAAAATATTTCACAATCTCAAAGTAAATTATTCATCTATTTGAATTAGTCTAGAAGAGACCCAATAACAATCAAAAATCGTTAATATAATAACAAAGGGCTTAAAGAGACTCTTTTAAACGGTTAACAAAGCGTCTGAAATACCATTGTGAATTCAGACTAAACAAATTTAAATTTTAAGATTAAATTTAAATATCAATTCTGATACAAATGAACAGCACAAAGGTTTGACTTCCCGACATAACCCAAAAACTTCTGTGGTACTATTTCTTCCACCACTTTTGAAGTACCTAATCGACAAGATTTCGACTTGTTAATATTTAACATTATAATAGAAAACAAAGCAATATTACATTGGAATACTTGTAGTTTCTCAATAAACGAATCGGTAAATGTTAAAGTTATAACTTATAAACCAACAAAAATGAATTACTTTAGTATTTTCTTCAAATAAAATACTTCTACAAAATATCACTTATAAAAAAAAAAGAAACATAATCAAATTTTAAAGTTCAAACAATTATTGGTAACCACAAGAGCAATAAAAATTTATATTTAAACTAAATATTCCAAGCTAGAAAAAGAATCAAAAGTGGCTACCAATTAAAATCTCTAAAATTACAAAGAGACTAGTGCCCAAGCGGCAAAAGAAAACATTAAGTGTTTCATAAAAACAAATTTACTTTCAAAAATAAATCTACCAGTGAGAAATTACAGACTCCTACACTGAACGATTTCAATCACATAATTAATCTAAGTGTTCAAAACACTCAAACCCATTAAAGGTCGTTTGAATTTTAAATAATAAATAAACTATATAAAGTTTATATATTGCCATCCTGGAGCGATTATGTCTAAGTCCAGACCAGGACTTCTCGTAGTTGTGTCGGATATAATAGTCTACTATGCTAGCTGATTATGTTCAAGTCCAGAACAGGACTTCTCGTGGAAGTGTCGGATGTAATAGTCAACCATATTTGCTGAGTTCCCTCCTGATATAGGTCTAGTTGATGGATAAAGAGGTGGGAGAATTACATATTAAAATTACAACGCCACACGGCTAACACGTGCTATCAGCACTCTCTTGTTAGCAGCTGCCTAAATTTTGCTCGACACCAAGTCAAGTACGCTGGACACCTGATGAGTTGGCTGTTGAATCTAAGTACGAAATCAAGTCACTTACACTAGACACATGGCTAGCTGCAGTTCAACTTGGCCAGTTCACAAGTCACGTAGGCCGGACATCTGGAAAGTCGTCAATTAAACTTGGCCCGTTCCTAAGTCACGTAGGCTGGACACATGGTTAGTTGCAGTTAAAGATTGTGAGTGGCCCATTTGTTGCCCAGCTGGGCCATTCAGTGAATTTCTGGATTCCCCTTATTGGAACATCCTGTTGCTGCATCATTTATAGCTTGTTAGGACTTCTCTTCATTATATAATTTGGTGTGAACAGGTTGGTCATGGAACTCGTGCTAAGCCAGAAGATACAATGAGTGAATAAAGCACATATATTAGACATAGTAAGTTTTGTAATCTTTGATATTGCAGGATGTCTATGAGTATGGGCATTATTTGGAGTGGGTAGTATTAAAGCAAACTAGCTAGTCTTGCTAGTGTTACTATTGCAGGGTGCCTATACGAATTGGTTTATTTGGGGCGGGTAGCTTCCTTGTAGCATTAGCTTGTATTGCTAATTTTATAACTGTTTCAAACTTTCTTTATGTTGTGGTGATAAGCCAAATAGTTATTGTGGGGGTAAATAATACCTTGATAGTTTAAATTCACATTTTATTATGTGGAGATCGAGGACTTTAACATTAAGCAATATACTTATAACCTTAATTGCTTTGAAATTGCTATTTGATATTACGAGAAGGGAGCTCTTAAATTATTAGCGTAGTGCTTTGTAACATTAATAGCTTTGAATTACATTAAATTTATATGGGAAAACAGAACGCTTTAATTATTTAGATTTATGCTTTATTACTTAATTTATTTGAAATTCACTTTTAGGCTGAGTGCTTATAAAGATTGTACTGTACTATTAAACTTTGATGCATTTGAATATTTTTGTGATTGTAAGGCAACTCTAAGTATATCATCAATTATTTCTCTTAACTTCAATTACGTCAGAGTACGTATTATTATCAGCGCAAGAGTGTGTGGCGCTTAATAAAAGAGTTTGACATTGCGTCCTTGGGGACTTTAGCCATCGTACACTCCAAATATCGTTGCCGCGAGACGGTGGATTTCTTATATTTTGAAAGTTATTACTGTTTCTTTAAAACATTATGATAGTACAAATAATTGTCACCAGGTGACTAGATATATTAAATTGAGGCTAATTCAAATTCCGACCTTTTGAGTCGTACCTTGTTGTTCACTATTCTAGAAGATAGTTATGATTGTCCTTTCTTGAAGCCCAAAGATGGCGGATCTCTAGTCAATATATATATTTATGAATTGTTATTGTTTATGTTTGATTCTTTGTTTATCAATAAAAATATACTATTGTTATCTTGTGACTCCTCGACTATCATATATAAAAATAAGGGGGGGGGTCATAGTTTTAGTAACTGTGACGCAGAGAAGTGGATGGGGATCCAATCAGGGTGGTCTTCAAGGACGATTCCTCCTCCCTTTCTTTCTTCCATAATCTTCATCAGCCATTAATCCCCCCTGCCACACGTATTGAGGACATACTGCCTTCTTCAACCCCATCTGACGACTCTAAACCGAGAAGTTCAATTACTTTGCTAAGAACCTGACCAAGTTACGTGGAGGACTTAGTTTTTTTTATTACCGTCCTCGTACGTTTCAAGACATAAAAAAAAAGTGTCTTAAAAACTCTGGTGGTTTTTCTTGGACATGTCTACCCGTATCTCTGGGTTAAACAGTACTTTCTAAAAACGTTGAGGCATTGCTTCCCGAAACTGAAATTGCTCAAGTCAACTTTCTTGTAATTCACGAGGTCTGTTGAAAAGCCCAAATACATTTCAGTCCTTTTTATTTTTATGCAAATTAACAGCTCGAGAACTTTTTTTTTTTTTAAAAGACCTCAACCACTTTTATTTCCTATGACATCGACAACCCTGTCTTGATAACCTCCAAACGCGCTACTCTCGTAATAGACTAGACTGCCTATGCCGGGGAGGTCGAGGTTGGAATCTTGGTTGGGTGTACTGAGGGTGGTTTTTTGCAAAATGGTTTTACACTCTCCGTTCACACATATGCGGGTACAGTTACTCTAAATATAACCTTAAAAATCCCTTCAACAACTATCGTAATTAGTACATAAGGGTATATACCCGAGCATGTAGGAAGACGTGGTGAAAATAATTGTAAGGCGCAGACTTTCTCTCGCTTTAATCCTAAAACAGACATTTACTAAAAACTCGTAAGATTTGTGAAACTAAATAATAGCTCTATACATTGTCGTAGAAATATTAGACCAAAGATAAATGAAATAATACTCACTGTTATTACTCTATGGCATTAGGAACTAGGAACACTGTTACAGAAAAAATAAGAAAAGAGAAACATCTTTGTACACCAAAGAACATAAGAATCAATTTCATTTTCAGAGACGTGAATTAAAAAGTAAATGTATTTGTTAATAGCTTAGAAACTATTAGTTTTATAAAATATATTTCCAATAAAAGATTTTTATTTTAAATGGCTCTACAACTTTATAGTGATAATTTATTTCGTATTTCAAATAGTTGCGGAGAAATGATGAAAATTGAAAAATTTACCCCCTCAAAGTAATTTTCATGAGAAAATGAGTTTCCATCTTGTTTATACTGTATATACATACAGAAATAATGGTAATAATCACTTTTTAGGAGTCAAAGGGTTGATAGATCTATCATAATCATGAGGCCTAAAAATGTTACAAATATAACTTTTTTTTAAAAGTAGAAACCAAAATTATACGACATTACATCAATACACGATCTGAGTACAAGATAAACGTTTTACTAGTCAAGATCCATCCATTACTACGCACATCTGTTGCAAACCTTTTTATTTTATTTTTTTATCGGAACCCAGTCCAATATTACTTTCCTCTACGTGAAATTATCTTCAAACACTCCGGTTGGGAAAAAAATGCATTCGGGGGCGGCCAGACTGAGCGAGCGGGTGACTAAAATATAAAATAGAACACATTGGTTGTAAAGAGAGGTGGCCAGACTGAGCGAGCGGGTGACTAAAATATAAAATAGACCATATTGGCTGTAATGAGAGATGGCCAGACTGAGTGAGCAAGCGACTAAAATATAAAATAGACCACATTGGCTGTAATGAGAGATGGCCAGACTGAGTGAGCAAGCGACTAAAATATAAAATAGACCACATTGGTTGTAATGAGAGATGGCCAGACTGAGTGAGCGAGCGAATAAAATATGAAATAGAACACATTGGTTGTAATGAGAGGTGGCCAGACTGAGTGAGCGAGCGACTAAAATATAAAATAGAACACATTGGTTGTAATGAGAGGTGGCCAGACTGGAGCGAGCGAGCGACTAAAATATAAAATAGAACACATTGGTTGTAATGAGAGGTGGCCAGACTG
>CABFWB010005008.1:0-17093 GCA_902151455.1 Timema bartmani
AACGACACCGGTATATAAATGATTTAATTCTGAGAGGGGGGGAACAAAGGGGGAAAACAGAACACAGTAGAACACCGACATAGACCAGAGGGAAGGGGTGGTAATTCATGGAGAGGAACAAACTATAACCTTGGAGAAGAGACTCGAACATTCCTTCTTTTCTTTTTTTTTTTGCGGCCACTCCTACGTCACACATTCCCATGATGCATAGGGTGATTTTGTGTCTAACTCGACACGCCTTTATTCCTGTTAGTTTTCACTCAACACTCCGACACGAGGATGTAGTGCTCGCGGTGGAAGGGGGGGGGAAGGGTTCTGTTGTTGTAACGTTTATCGGCATAAACGGTACAATATATATGCAGAACACAACGTTTACTATAAAAATGATTCAGAGCAAAAAGACTCAATACACGAGTTAGAAAAGCACATTTTAGTATTTTATTCGGGAACGTCGGATTTTTGATGAATAAATGCTTTGAAGATCTAATTGATCATATAGAACATGCAGTCCCTACTCAGCTAACTTTACTAAAAATGGAAACCACCTACAAAAACTTTCTACGAAATACAACAAGCTCTATTTGTGCTCACTTTAGAAAGTTGTGCGTCTTGCAGAACAGAGCTTTATTCCTCTCTTTAGCTTTTGACCACCAACTGTTATATCTATTAGGAGAAATACTTACACTCGTCCTAACATCATCCATAGCATCTAGTATCTAGTATCTAGTAGCTTCGTTTATCCTTTCTCTAAGCAAAAGTTCTCGCCATGCATATATATATATATATATTTATTTATTTCTTTAACACAGTTTAATCCATGTGAACCATGTGAACTGTGAATACTAACTACAACAATCTAATTAGTGCACTGTACAGTATTGTATGTAGGGTGATTATGACTAATGAATAAATACTGTATGTAGCTATACAGATTGCATAATATACAGAACAATAAGCAAATTATATCAAATATGAACATTAGACCTTCTGTATATTATGTGTGTGCATGATCACAGACAACTGCTAGAACATCCCTCTGCTGATGGTTTGCAAGGGGTGGGAGGTGTGACCTTTAAGTATTATAATTAATACTACATAGACTATTTTAGGCACTTTTACTAGAGAGGGATGGCAGGACTGCTCAAACTTCATGCGAGGCAGTGGAATTTCTGACGCTCCTACAATCAAATGTTATAAATGGGTTGGTGTTATCATTTTTGTCCGCTGTTTGGAGATTATAATGCATAAATATGTGACTCTAGAAGTGTCAGTTTTCGTTATTGGAAAGTTGTTTTACTGTAAGAGCCCGTGTTGTTTTGCTAGGGAAATTTAAACTGTCTTATATAAAGAAGAATCCACTATACAGAGGTGCTTGTTAAGGAAGATTTCACTCTACAATGAAAAGATGTATTGATAGAGCAGAATCTTTCAAACTTTTCTCTGTGAGACCTTTGTGATCTGCCAGTTATCTCAAGCTCCGTGAGGCAGATCTAAAATATTCTGTATTTGTTTTTCACACTGGATGTTGTCCTGAATAATTACATGTTACAATAGCCACATATCCAATTTCACTCTTAAGACCCGATGATGGAGAAATGCCAAAAAATGTAGTTTCGCAAGACAAGATCTATAATGACCTAATTATCGTAATAAATAAAGAAACAGGATTCCACAAATACTCAGATAAGGAATGTCAAACTTTTATTATAAGATAATCCATCATGTTACATAAAAAATTAATACTGAAACATCTTTAAACTTATAAATATAATCTCATTAATGTAGTATAATTGCATATTGTCAAACATTAATACTACATAAAAAGTGTTCTGGATACTACTTTGTAATTATAAGTTAAATAATTAAAAAAAAACCTTTCTATAATATATTCATATATCAACTCTTGTTATTTATTAACTAAAATTTCTTTCTTTATATTTTAAAACGTTAAATATTATTTGATAAGTGTCAATTTTATACAAGTTTTTTCAATCAAAATAGTTTTTACGCTTTATGTACCAGTACCGTAATTATAATTTGTTTGAGTGAACACACACACACACACTTTATTTTTGCATTGAACATCTTTAGATAATTTTTAATCCAAAATATATCCATTTTATAACTTTTATATTTTTTATAAAATATAATAGGACATGTGTATGTTATAGGTTAAATGTTAATTTATGATCATTTGACCAATATGACTTTATTATCTCTTATTGTTTGTGTTTGAAATTTTTCATCTCAAATAAATTGCTTATATTACAATGATAACGTTTGTAACCTTATCTTGTCCATTAGATTTAAATTGTTACGGAAAATATTAAGTTACTTTTGAGTATAATATATAAGTTTTCTTTCCTTATTTTCCATCTTTAATTCCCCTAAATACAAATTAACAATTAATATTATTAATTAATGATGTGTGTGATGATTCCTCCAGTTCATCCTCCCCCAACAGCCTGTGCAAGTCCACTGGGACAACTAGATCAGCAGTTTCATGTAATCATTACATGTCTTAATCTCATGAAATTATAAATATAATTTTTATCCCTCAGCTCCTCAAACAACCACTCTTAGAATCAAGCTAACTTACTTATACTGTTTATTTTCCCCAATGGTTCTGAAGAAGTAAGGATACTTGTCTCGATCCGAGAAACTGGAACCCTCCGCGCTGTAGCTTATTACAACAGTCTTGAAATGTTTGGTTACACCTGCTAGAGGCTCTACTGTGTCTGAACAGGCAGGACCTGGAAAGATAGTGGAAAGTTGGTGACAAGTACTTGATAAACATTCACATAGTTCACTTGTTCACATTATTTTATGCTTTAGTTTTAAAATATGAAATAATAAAGAGCCCATTTAAGAACTGTTTGAACTTTACTTTGATTTCATATAATTATTTCTGGACTTACTTATGGGACATATAATTTTTAAAACCATGAAATTATAATAGTTTTTTTTTCTCGATAAATTAATAGAATATCTATGACGTTCTTAAAAAGCAACCATGCACTGCTTCATAGGCGTGTATATGGGCTCTGTTTGAACACCCTACTAAAAAGCAACCATGCACTGCTTCATAGGCGTGTATATGGGCTCTGTTTGAACACCCTACTAAAAAGCAGTCTGTGTGTTTTAATTTTATTGCCTTCATGTTCCTCCACCCCCTTTTCTCAATGACATAATTCTCACTTAACTGGCCTATAGCTTTGCAGCCCCTTACTCGGATGTGGTATTCTATTTTATGCCCACCCTAATGAATTATGGTGCCTATGCAGGTGTTGGTGGCAGGACTAACCAGCCACAGGCAATATTGGGTGAACAGTGGAAATAACAATGACTATGTAAGGTTGGTACAAGAAAGTTTGGGTAAACAATGGAAATAACTATCGACTCTATGGTGCATGAGGAAATGTATATAAGGTGTTGAAATAACAATAAGTATATGGTATATGTGACTGGATGGTATATTTATGACTCTATATATGAGCAGGCATGTATTTAAGCACGTGAAACATGTGCAGCTTCACAAAGCAGCTAGGTTTAGGGGGCGGCAAAATAATTTTGAAATAAGAAAACTAAAAGCAAACTTGAATGTAGTGAGTAAACAAATTTATAGCTTTTAGCATGATATATAAATAAAAAAAAGCAAACATTAACCCTCTTACATCATTCATTATTAAAGAACTACTCTTTCACATTTACGAGAGATGGCAGCACAAGACCGGCTCTTGTGTTTTAAACTGGTAAATGTCGACAAATTATAGTCTACCTTATAATTAAAATGTATGGAGCATCGAGGTTAAGTGGTGCTGCACTAGGGATTTGTTGATACTAATGGAATGGTTATTTGGAACATAATATGGCTGTGGAACAGTTTGGAACAGGTACTGGTGGATCGGTGAAGAATGATCTTTCTCAACCTATACCAAGGACCCACCAGTGCCTGGTCCCCCTTTTCACCATTTGCATGTTTACTTCACCGATCTCACCCTCACCACAGCAGTATCGTTTCAGATTTTCTCTTCTCATTCTCTGTGTAGGCTTCAGGAATAATAAGTATTTATCATTCATCATTGTGATTTGTATTCACACCTTGCTGACAATAATATATAATATTATTAATTTACTGAAATTCAGCTACATTTTGAATTCAATTGGAAATTTAAATCCCAATGTATTTATTATTGATATCAAATAAATAATTTCTAAATTAATTATGATGCTGTTAATTTTTTAATTTGTTTCATATATTGCAGTATTTAAACCTGTGAAGGATATTGTGGCAATACAGTGATGAAACTAAAAGTATAGGATCACCTTTTTACTTGTAAAAACTCTTATCAAAAGAGTATCCACATGCATTTTTGTACAAACATGAAAATAATTGACTTAGTGAGGTCAACAATTTTTGACTGATTTTTACCAAAACTTTAAATAATATACTGTGGTCAAGTAACAACTGTACAACATCTATCAGGCTGAGCTAAGCTATATTGGTAGGGTAACAGTATCAGCTGCCTAGAACTGTTCCAAAAGTGTAACTGGAATGGTTTGGAACAGGTACATGAAATATCAATATTAACACATCCCTATGCTGCACATCGTAAAAAGGCAGAAAAAAAAACAATGGGAGATTAAAATTTTACATAATACTACCAGATTGGACTCTTATTTTAGTGATATTGAATATAAGATAATACTTGGACTTCAAGGTAATATTTGTAGGTTATCGGATTAGAAAACCTATTTTAATGATTAATAAGAAATCTACAAAATAGTAGGTCATAAAAAGGTGATGGACAGTGAAGTAATATACAATAACAATTTATAAATATAATTTGAAAGGTTAATGGTATAAACAAACTAAATGAATAAATATAAGTTGATGTAAGAAATTATAGGTTTATAATGAACCTAAAATATGAAATGACAAAGATTGATAGAAACTATTGCTAAATTGATATTATGCAAAAAAATTATTGAATGTATAATAAAATATATTCAATTTTAAGCTTGGAGCAAGCAAGGCTTGATGCGACTGTACTAGTAAAATATTATTTCACCTTTCCTATATATTTGATCAAACACAAAAAAAAAATATTGTAAACAAATATATATTTATTGGCTTTAAAGGGCATATTTGATACTGGATTGGAGTAATAAATTTACTAAGGACAGTACTGGCAAGCCCTGCTCTCTTGAACTACTCATCTTCTTACCTAAAACTCCAATAAGTTTATTGTAGATATTGAATAAAATGTAGTCAATGAAAGTTTTCATGACAATATCAGCCTTGCATTCTCCATCCTCTACTTTTAATTTGAGATTGTAGTCTCTGAGTATTGTTTTATTAAGGTTGATCGCGTCCAATGCCAACCGTGCAGCTGAAATTTAAACATTTATAAATAAAGTTTTAGTCACAATTAATTGGAAAACTTTGATTTCAGTTTTGTCCTACAAAAAATAATAAATAAAATAATCAAACCAGATTTTTAAAGTGAGATGTGAACATTACTTGTAATAAGTGCTGGATTTTGCAAGCTTTGGATTTTAATATTTATCATTATGTTATACTTGAAATCTGGTACAGGAAAAGTGGATAGAAGCATTTAAAAGGGAAAAAACACAATATTAAATATTATAATATATTCACAATCAATATCCATTCCCTGTGTTTGTCCTTTATATTATTCCTTTTACACATTCCTGAGTGTCCTAACATTCTTTACCAAGTGCCCTTTACTTTACCCTCTTCTTTCTTATTTCCTCTTTTAGGAAGTTGTGTTTTGTGTTTCACACTCCCTTCAGACGAGTTCCTATAGAATGAAACCTAGGTCAGGGAATTGTGTGGAAACAATCAGTATTTTCACAAGGCAGTCATTGTCTCTTTGTCCAGTAGCAGAAATGTAAAGTGTGAACTTTGTTTTTCTGTGTTTTTATTACACCTGGCCTGACAAATCAGACAGTACAAGAGTGACATCTTACTTAGTCCGCATGCTAACCTGTGTGAGTAATTTATTTTATATCTTATATTTTATTTTAGTATAAGTACTGAATATTAATGGCAAACTATATAACTTAAAGGAATATGATGGAATGATGGAATTTTGAAGAAACTAACGAGAGAATGAGAAACAGCATAGTGTAAAAACCAATCTCAGTGCAACTGTCAGATATTTAACCAGAACCCCTCTGTCTCAAAGACAAACACTATTTGCACAACTGCTCCTGCTGGTTTAAACATACTTGCCTACTGTTTTTATAAAAGTCTTGTATCATGAGTAATAGATTACTTGCCTCGCACTATCCCCTTGGCAGTGTATGTAGACCCTGTTATGGGAAAGATACCTCCAATGTAGAGGTCATTTTTATCAGTGTCTGGAACCCATTTTTTCCACTTAGTGTTTTTCAGCATCCACTCACAAGCTAGATCCTCATAGCTCTTTCTTGATGCAGCATTGTAATGCAACCTCAAGATGTTGGTGTAGTCTTGGAGGGTGAATGACACCTTTTGAGTTGCCTGTCATCAGCATGGATAGGAAGACTTAGGTTAGACGGACGATGGTTACAGTCCCATAAACATCACTACATAACTTGAAACTGAGTAACCGTGGCAAAATAATAAAATACACTATCTTATATTCAAATGTGTGAAGGTGTCAGTCTTAAATGCTGACTTTAAGCTTTGAAGAGCTTCAGGAAGTTTGTATTTGAATCCAGGTTGAGTCCTTCAAGTGGCGATACCAACCAAATTATGGGTACATTACAATTGCAATTTAGTGCTCCCAGCTGCTACTAGCACAAGTAATTTGGATGTGGGGTAAAATTATATTATTATTAATAATAATAATACTAATAATAATGATAATAATAATAATAATAATATATTATATAATATAATATATTATTATATTATATATATAATATATTATTATATTATATATATAATAATACTAATAATACTAATAATAATAATAAAATAATAATCAATTTAAATGTTTTATTTGTGAGTGTTCATCTAATGTCACAGAGATTTTACTACTATTAACTACCCAACACGCTTTGGTGGCCACATGGTCTAAGGCGTCAATATAACAATAGACTAGCCAGCTGGTGACTGGGAGATTGGAGTTTCAGCCAGGGGTATTGAGGGTATATTTTACAAAATGGTTTTCCACTCTCCCTCCTCAACAAATGTGGGTACACTTCCTATGTATTCAACATTACTCATCTTCAACCCATTAGCGTATAGTACATAGAAGAATAATCGAAAGGGCTAGTAAGACATGATGCTAAAAATATATTTTTTTAAAGTATTGAATTGACAATCTGATGTATAGCAAATAGTGACTATTACATTTATTGGTGGTATAGTTACTTTGGCACAAAATTAATAATTAAAATAGTTAAGTTTTTGCCAAAAGCAGGAATGACCATCATAAAATGAATAAAGCTTTATTACCATTTATTGAAACTAAACCTTTTCTTAAAAACAATACTCGTGTTGTACAGTCTAATAAACTGGTTTTTATTATTGTTGTTGACTTCCTAGATTTTTTAAACACAAAAGCACATGCATTATGATAACTTACAGTATATTAACATGATTTTAAACCAACTAAAAGCAGGGGTCTCACCTCAAATGCTGGCCGTGCCCCAATCTCCAGCTTGCTCCAGGCCAATTTGATCAACCTCTGCATCTCGTACTTGCAGCCTATATCGCTTGATGAATTGGGATCCTTGCACGGAGGGAATGAGACACTCACATATGTGTCATCATCGAGGGTGGTGATAATGCTCGGTGCCCATGAGAGAACCACAAGTGAGCGAGTAACATCTTCATTGCTGTACTTGTGCGTCAGGGTCTCAGCGACCGTCTTGATGTGTGGACCCACCCACACCACCTTCACATACAGCTTTAATTTAAAGATGTGTTCTCTCACAAAGTTGGTGGCATCTGCATAAATAGATGTAATCAGTTAGTTACCTTTATGCTTATTCAGGGCTACCACTATTATCTTGATACCAAATTCCCTGTGTTTTCCAGGTTTTCCAGAAAGGAATCCCATTTTTACAGGCAGTTTAGACTCAAGAAATGTAATAAAATTTTATTTTTCATCAAACTGACTAGCGTGAAGTCATGTAACTTATGTTTAAAACAGGGTGATTTAATAGTGATGAGGAAATACATCTTCTGTCATGTCACAACCCATGCTTAATTCGTCAGTTAACTTTTTCCTCTACCCAAAGTCCTACTATTTTAGAAATTAGGTTAAATGTCCCAAAGTAACAAATATTCCAGTCTTTTTTACTAAATTTGACAAAATTGCTAGTGTTTTTCCAGTTTTCCAGGTGCATTAAAGGCTTATATGCAATCATGCTGATGGGCGACATTATGTGATGCTCGATTCAAGGTGTTGGTGAATTAATGTATTGTTGAATTATGTCATGAATTTGAGTAACATGTTGTCAGATTCCCTTTGGAAGGTTGGGGAGTAGGGATGTCGTTAATTATCATTGATAAATTAACTAAAGATTAATTAATGGATAAACATTATTACTTTATTTAAAGTACTTATTTTATTGAAAATATATTGTTAGATAACATTTTCACACACACACTTTGAGATTATTAAATTAAAATACTATTTTTTACCGATCATAGTGACACGTCCACCCCATATGATGTTTTTGAGATGAGTCTGATGTTTATATTAAATTAGAATTATTCCCTGGCATAGCAACACATAATGCCCATGTGAAATCTTAGAGATGAGTTACATTAAATTAGGGTTATTCACGACATAGTGCCATGTCCTGCCTGTATGTAATCTTAAAGACGAGTGAGTCATAGGTAGCACAACAATGATATTTCTAAAAGTAGTTTCCTTTTGTAATACCAAGTCATTCCTTTCTTTGAACATAGCTGTTTGTCTGTATCAAAACAGAGACATCACAGTGTTGCAATAACTTGAAATAGTACTTTCTAGGAGGAAAATAATTTACTACCTTATTGCCTATATATGTATATATGTTAAAAGTATTAAAATATAAATTATTACAAGAGATGTAAAAATGATAACATTACAACCTTCCTAACAAGTCACAAGCTCTTGGTGTTGTATTTAATTCATTATGGTGTTTGGCAGTTTAGTTTACATTGTTATTGAACATTAGACCATAATAATATCCTAATTTTCCCTTATTTATTATTCAACATAAAACACACATGTAAAACACAATTAATACACATATACTATATGTTACCACCATAATAAGAGTAATATGAAGCAATTATCACCTCTATGCTAGTATTATTTTTATTTAATCAAGATGAACTCACTAAAATCTCCGGCCAACAAGAGTGCACAAGGCGCTGATTTGTGTCTGATTTGTGAACTGCACCACTTAGGAGTGAACGTTCCCTGGTCACAGTAACTCTCCTCACAATAGTACCTGTAACAGTAGGGAAATATTTCAAGGTCACCGTCAGCAAGATTCCTTACATTAGTAGATACCCGCAAACTTTTAGTACAACATTTATCTTCTAATTTATGGTGGACATTTTTCCTGCTTCATATCACTTCTATGAAATGAGGTTAATATACAAAGATGTATTCTTTTATTCATAGCTAGATACACTTTAGACAGCTTATTGAACACATGTCAATAAAGTTATGATCTAATGTATTACTCTAAATGTTATTTCTCAAACCTTTTACCAGGGCGGCAGGCACCCTTTAATAGAGGCCTGGCCACATTGTTCTTTGCATCCCACCAGATTATTTCTACACTATAGACTGAATCAAGGGGAAATTTATTCACCCAATAAATAACGTGAACTATAATATCAGACAAGCTATACTTTCCCGAATCCCTACTACTCCTTTTATTATTCGAACCACGTTTTGAGTCCCTGAAACACCAGTAGGGAGGACAAAAGGCATCAAGGATATTCTTAAAATACAAACTAATTAAGTAAATAGTGTAGATGCAATGGATCCAATTAAATATATATTTTAATATTAATTGATAAATTTAGTCGACCTCAGTGGTCTTGGGGTAAAGTGCTCGCCTCAAGATCCGATGTTTGTGGGTTCAAACCCAGCCTGGGTCGATGGACTTTGCTTGAGCAATACAAAATCCGTAGCACAACTTCCTTCCGAGGGGATGTAAAGCCGTCGGTCTCATGTCGATTATTGCTAGTAGAAATTCTCATGTGCTGATATAATCTATCAGTTCGGAAAGAGCATATAGCAGCAAGTGTGCAAGTGAGAGAAGGAGAGTGTAAGAGAGTGCAGGAGGAAGAATGGTGGAAGGAGAGAGGTAGATGGAGGCATTTTACTACACAAACCCGGTCACAGGCTGGAAACAGTTCATGATGGTGTTATTGTTCAGAAAGTGCACGTTAAATAACTCGAATAAATAAAATAAAAGAAAATAAAATGATAAATTTATGTTTTACTCTTCAGAACGAATTTTAAAAAACGTTACAGAAGAAAACAGATAGTTCATTGACCATTGGGAAGATGATTACTTCTTCATAGTATGGAACTCTGGATTAACATGTTTGATTTACAAATAGATGGTCTAAGGCACTACTTTTGCAGTATACTAGACTGCCAATGATGAGGAGATCAGGGTTCGAATCTCGGTCGAGTGTACTAGGGGTAGTTTACCCAAAATTGTTTTCCACTTTCCCGCCACATAAATGTGGATACACTTCCTCTAAATATAACCTTCCTAATTCTTAAAACCATTAGCGTAATTAATAATTAGTACATAAGCATATAATTTTAAAAGGCTAGTAGGATGTGGTGCTAAAAATAATGTTAGTGTGCTGCACTTAAATCTGAATTTAATGCTCAGTTCATTGTTACAACAATCATTAAATGTTGTTAAAGCAAGCCAGCTATTTTGTCACAGTGTTAGTTGCAAAAAAAATGGTGACCTGGTGGTCCAGGGGTAAGGTGTCAGACCTCTGTGATGGGGGTCTGAGGTTCAATCCCCGCTACCGGCACAGATTTATCTGATTGCCAAACCCTTCCTTCACCTCTGACAAGACGTGTATTAGTCACAACTTGTGACTGTGAGGAATGCCAGGCGGGAAGCAGTTGTAAAAGATGTTTCGTCTGATACAAGTAAAATATTTTCAAGCCTAAACTTATCATGTCAAACAATATGCCTTTGTATTAATTATACTTCAGCTGAAATAATGGTTACTTTGCAAGATCGGATTCAGGTGTTCAAAGCTTATTCTTTAGTTTTCAAAGAGAGTATGGATAATCCAGACAAAGCACAACTTGCAGTATTTGTTTGCAGCAGTCTGCAGGCCTGCTTTAATACATCCTCTTATTTTGCTCTGTCCTTGGTTTGAAACGTCACATGTCGATGAATTCAATGTAAAGAGAATAGAAGGTAGCGCCAGTTGGAGAAAGACATCTGATTGGCTGAGCGTGTGACGTCACTCAGTACACTTGCCAGCGCTTAAAGCCGTGTTCTCACGTGTCTTTTTCAGTAAATAATCTCAAATTATTCATTTTTAATGAAAATAAAAATTAAAGAAATTTGGTCACACGTGTAATTTATCATATTTTTCATGTTGAGAATGATCAACTACAGTTTCATTTATTAAAATGGCACCACGCGCTGTTTTATTTTATATAAATCACTCATCACTGCTCATATTCCACAAACATTCAAACTCTGTAATAGTCCAAAAATGGGTTGGTTTGTTCGTCTTTCAACTTAATAATGAATCATTCTAATGAAATGAGTGTTCTGATGTTTATTTTGTATTAATTTTCAATGAATCCCTGAAAATGATACGTGAGAACACATCTTAATATTCACAAAGTTTTATGGAAGACAAATTAAGTCCTTTCTAAATAATTATTTTTAGAAATCATAATATCACGTTTGAGAACATTAAACATATTAATGCATATTTAAAATCCACACGAATAAATGAAAAAACTAAATGAATTAAACTTAACCTAGTAAATATGTTCAAAATTACTTACAAGTTTGAACTGTTGTATTAACACTGGCAAAATTCAATGTGTTTTGAAGTTCTTGACATTTTAGTTAACTTTCCATTTAGCACCACAAATATATAACATAAACGTAAATTGAAATAAATTCTATCAACCCTTATGATTAAATTATACGCAACTATTCAACACATGTTTGTTGAAGCTTAATGTAAAAATATTAAATTATATTAGTCTTTATTAACCTTAGGCATGTAAATATTTTAAAGTTTTGTCACGCACTGTAAGATTTGCTATGTTCATAAAGTTTTAAAATCAAACCAAATTTACACTTATGAGTTTTCAAAATGTTCAAGAGTTAGGGTCACAAAACGTATCATAGACGCCTACTAAAGGTTTTTTTTAGGACTTTGAACTACATGATTTCATCCATTTTTGTCCTTTTTTTAGGGAACATTTCGAAGATTCTTTTTGTGTCGTCTTGAGAGTTCGATTAAGATGTTTTATTCTAATAAATGTCCTAATACGACAGTATGTCCTTATTATTTTAGAGTGAATCAGTGGATATTTTTTTGAAGAGTATTTTGTAGATTTGCTATAACATTCCTGTTTCTACATACACCATTCCCATGAAGTAATGAAAATACAACTTCAAATTCTTTTACAGTATCCATCCATTCTTCGGATGGTTCCCTTAGACCAGTGGTTTTGGTCAACGTTGCTATCCAGGAATGATTATCAGGAGTGGCCATTGGTATCACTTTAGAGCCAAGCGTTTTATCAACATCCTTGCAACGGTGCGCAACGTAACCCGCTACATATCTTAGTCCTTCTGACTCAGCAATGCTCATTTGTTTAGTCTCTTGTTGAGGACAATCGGTTGGGTGTATTTTGTTAGCTTCCTCAAGTAGCTGACGAATATCTTCATCTTCTGTCAATATCTCCTTGGGACCAATATCATTTAAGGTGTCTTTAAACATAGCACTGGTTATTATAACAGATGCGTCATCTGTTTCACTTTCGTGCTCTACTGGAGATTGTAATGATAGTTGACCCAAGTTCGTTCCAAGTAAAATTAGTCTCAAACGATTTTTCACTTCAGACGGAAGAGGGTGGTCGTAAAACTGTCCCATTCCTCGGATGCCACAAAACAGATGTTCTAGGCAGTCTTGGTTCAACCTACGAGTTAAAATATATTTTGAACCACTTTCCATTACCTGCTTGTATAGTCCTTTAAGAGATGCTATGGAAATTAAAAATCCACGTTGAAAGGGTAACAATGATGTCCTTTTTCCAACTCTCATGCTACGACACGTATCGGCCATGCGGTTCAAAATGTCTTCTTGTGCCTCAAGATGCATGCCATATCCACTTTTAAGAACTGTTATAAAATTAACTGGGAAACTTGAGTTGAAAACATCAAACGTATCGTTAACAAGATTTACAAATTCAGATATTTCTTTTTCATCTAGTAAGAACAAAATGGCTTGTGCTGTGTGGTGAGAAAGTAATTGGGTTGCAAATTTAACTCGCTGCCGTTCTCTTCCACGTGCCAAAAGATGAACTTCTGAAAGTTTTGGACATAATTTGAATTCACCAGAATCCTTCTCCAACAGTTGATGAAACACTTCTTTGTTTACAGTCGTTCCAGAGGAAAGAGTGATTCCGCTATCTAAAATGTGATTGCGTAGAAGTTTGATCATATGTGGAATGTCAGCAAATACCCAAACACTTCGGGAATCATTTACAGGATTAGGAAAACATGGGTTATCTTCGGAAATGCTCAAAGACTTCCAGACACCGATATTGTTTCCTCCCAGATCTGACACACAGGCTAAAACGCTAAATCCAGCTGATTCAAGCTCTATTATTATTTCAAGTAAAATTGTTTTGCTCATTTGTGCATCAAAATCGTAAAACACAGGCTGCTTCCACTTGCTATTGAGACCCCTCGCCATAATGATTTGGGTGTTTTTGTGTGGCCCTAGAATCATGTCATTTTCATGATCATAACAAACTCTAGAGTCAACATTCATTTCATCAAAGGAAATCACACACTGCCTTTGAAATGAATCATAATTACTAGATTTCATTATCTCAATAACATTTTTCAAAATTCCAGGCCGACATTGAAACGACTTTGTCCAGCGCCTTAGTGTTGAGATACCAGGTAATGGAATTCCCATTTTATTTCTGACATATATATACGATTTTTTACTGATTGATCTCAATGCTAATGCTTGAAGAATATCTTCATTCGCCCAATACGAAGTTTTTTTCTTGTTTATAAAACATCGTATCTGTGTTTCTGTAAATATTCCTTTTAGTACAGAATATAATTCATCTTTCACGGCTTTTGAGAATTTCTTTTTACATTCTAGCTCTCGCTTAGTGGCATCTGAAGATTGCTTTGAGAGTAGATTTTTCTGTTCTTCACACTGTTCTTTACACGTCTGTAATTCTATTTCCAGGATTCGTAATTTATCTTGTGTCAATTTAAGAGTTTTTTCTAGACTTAAAAAATCTTCCTTTGTTTTAATGTTTTCCTCTATACAATTAGTGTTTTGTTGACTTTCTTCGTCAAATTTTAGTTGCACATTTTCGCAGCGAGGTTTCTTTGGTGAAAGTGTTGCTATTCTCTCCGCTGCTCTCTTTGCGATTTCTCGTTTGTAACAGCGATGTTGTCTATCCTTATCATCATAAATATTGGCATGTGATGTTGGAATGTATAGGGAAGGCACAGCACTACGTTTAAGGACTTTTCTATAGGGCAAATTAAGTAGTTCACTTCGTAAATTTCTTTCAAAGTCACTATCGGCAAAATGAATGGAACATATTCTAGCAAAATGTTTATTAATTATGTCTTTCCTTTTACATTTGAGCTCCCATGCACGGCAAATGTCTGGATCCTTAGGAAAGGAGTAGAAAGATATATTATTACCCTTGCAGTTTCGTTGGTTATTTACACAAAGTGCAACAGCACAGCTAGGCATTTTTGTATGTCTGTTTAAAAACAGATGTAATTAAAGTGACGAACGTACGCAAAGAAATTATCATGAAGTCTAAATGTTCAATAATGACTTTTAACGAGGGAGAAATGACCTAAAGTCATATAATCTATTTATTATATAAAAGAAAAACTATTATAAAATAATAAAAAGCTTGAGAAGAGCAATACACCTACATACTATATTTAGCATCCATATTTAGTATTATAGTTACTAATATTAAATAAATGTATTAAATAAAATGTCTGAATCATTAATTAAAACATCACTGCTGTATTTTATATTATAGCCTATTAAAACAGATACTTAAGTGGTAAACATAATAAATTAACTAAATATACACGAAAAAATCACTACTAGACAAACACTAATAAATAAATCATTATAAAGATAAATGAAAGAACCGCCCGAAACACATGGCCGACACAACTTATGTATACTGGGTGACGTAGTTTCGTGGCTGACGTAAGCAATGACATCATCAAATTCTTCCAAATGGCGCTACCTATCTATTCTCTTTACATTGGATGAATTAATAGTTAAGGAAGCCCTAGGAGAGGATTTAGTCAAAATTAAAACAATCTTTTTTGTGATTCGAAATTTACTGTAGAAACACTATATTAAAATTAACTAAACTTTTTTTTACTTGTGGACTTTTTTCATATTATTGCAGCACCCCCTTTGAGAACTACTGCTCAAAGTGTTGGTATATCATTTTTGGAGGTCTATATATTCTTCAAGTTTAAATCCTGATTAAAACTGAGACTTCCTTAACCCTAAAAGGTAGCAATTTTACCTTGTATGGTTTGGTTTCACTATGACATGGCTTATAGTATGGGGCCAAAGTGTAGTCCATCAAGGTATACTACTACCTTTCAGCAAACAGAGTGTACAGCATTAGTTTGGAGTTCCCACAATCAGAATATTCCTAGAGAAAATAGCTCAGGTGTATTGAAACACTAATACAGCTAAGTAATTATAAAGTTTAGAAATGTTACCAGTTTACCTCTTTGATTTTAGATCTCTGGTATAATTGTATATAAAGCTCATGTCTTCCTGTGAAACATCAAATATACTGGCGGCAGTAGCGTTGGTAAATACACGCCAGTGATCCATGTCTGGCATAAGCTTCGACAGGCTACGAGGAATAAACCATCCAAACCTACAAACAAAATAATTTAAAGACAAATTAAATTTTATTTTATGTGAAGAAAAAAAAACTTAGTCATATGAATTTAAAACTAATAGTGGTTTATTCTGTGCTATTATTATAAGTTTTAGCTAGAAAATAAACTAACAATTTTCAAAATGATAATGAATAAGATTTAGTTATTTCTGAATTATGTAGTATATATTTTTAAGAAACGATAATATATTTCTAAAATTACTATGGTACTTTAAATTCCCATGCATGAAACAGTTTGTGACATAAACTCCGACCAAAATAGTTCTATTTAATCTTAGCTTGTATGAGAAAAAGTAAATTGATGCTGTTTGTATGGAGATTGTATATTTCATTACCTTCCTGGAGGGGCCACTATCCCGCAATCCTGCACATGGTACATCTCCACCGTCGACTTGACATCAAATTCAGAAGGAACCCACACCTCCAGGTTGATCATCGCACTTGGGCTCCTGAAGACCAAAAATTAATAACAAAATGTACATATTGTATACGGCTTGCAGTATAAAAACCCCACCTATATGGTGGCTTATGAAATATGAAATATACAATTTTTAACATTTAGATCATTATT
The DNA here is from genome assembly GCA_902151455.1 of Timema bartmani. NCBI lineage: Eukaryota > Metazoa > Arthropoda > Insecta > Phasmatodea > Timematidae > Timema > Timema bartmani. The sequence goes on from CABFWB010005008.1 coordinate 16,768, forward strand.
AATTCGCGATGTGCATATTTCAATGAATTGTTATTTCAAGAAGATGGAATATACGATATCCATGATGATGTAAAGTAAACTTATCTGTTAAAGAGTGATTGGAAGATGAGGATTTGTGAAATGAACTTTCAGATACAAATCTCTTGACAATACCAATGGATTTATTCTTTTGGGGTGTACAACCAGGGGCGTTGTACAAAATATATTTAGGGGGGTGAGGGGGGTGAACCAGTATTTTTCCCAACTAAGCCTTTTTGAAATTTGAAAAAATTCCCAAGTAGCAAAAGAGAGTACAAGAAGGCAATGTTGAGAATATGTGGGGGGGG
>CABFWB010005008.1:17186-50790 GCA_902151455.1 Timema bartmani
GGGTGAGTGGAGGGGGGGAGGTTCCAAATTTTTTTTATTTGGGGTGATAATCAAACCTTGAACCGAGCTTTAAGGCAACTGTATTTTTTAATCTATTTATTTATTAGCAAGGCTGTAGCTAGCTAATAATTTCAGAGGGGGTTTGGTGGGCACATTCCCCAATTTCTGGGAGCTAGAAATAATTATAATTGATAAACTGTTCTAGAAGCTATCTGAAGTGTTTTATATGGCAACATTACCCCCTAACTGCTGAAGGCTAGGAAAAATTCTAAATATTAAACACCTCTAGAAGCTCTCTGAAGTGTTTTTTATGGCACTATAATCCCCTAACTACTAAAGGCTGGGAAAATGTATAAATATTAAACACCTCTAAAAGCTATCTGAAGTGTCTTTTTATGGCACTATAACAGCCTAAATGCCGAAGGCTGGGAAAATTTCTAAATATTAAACATCTCTAAAAGCTTTCTGAAGCGTTTTTATGGCACCATAACCCCCTAACTGCCAAAAGCTAGGAAAATTTCTAGATATCAAACACTTCTAGAAGCTATTTGGAGCATTTTTTTAATGGCAACATAGCCCCCTAACTGCCGAAGGCTAGTAAAAATTCTAAATATTAAACACTTCTAGAAGCTTTCTAAAGTGATTTTATGGTAACACAGCTAATTTGTACTTGTATCTTAATTTTTATACTGTGTGAACCATAAATAAAGCCATTTTGTTTATATAATTTTGGGGGTTGTTCGAGCCCCCACCCCACCCCCCTCGCGACAGCCTTGTTTATTTGTTCATATTGGATTTTTAAAGCTACAAGGCTTTTTCAGTGCAACTTGAATAATTATTTATTTCAGTTTACCTACAGCTGAGCTAAATAACCAATTGAGCTTAAATATATTTATTTAGATTTGCAGATATTGTTCAAATCGTATATTTTAGATTAAAAAATTTAACTGACTTTATTACAGCAGTTTCCAACATTTTGTAGTTTATGACCACAACTTTTCTCTCTGAGGCCATCGTGACCCTTTGATAACTTAAAAGCCTTCAAATTCTAGTTTTTAAGGTTTTTTCACTGTGTATTACTACCAGTCCGGACTATCTACCATTAACTACACCAGTGAGATAGGTAAAATTTAGAGAAGATGTACTCTTATTTGCTTTGAGGGATATTAGGATAAAATAATGATTATATTTTCCAATATATAGTAAAATATAATCAACAAGCCTGGGGTTGGGGAATGAGTTTATATTATGCTAGCAGCATTACAAGGATGCCACAGTAAACAAGTCAGCAAGAAGCTATCAGAATGGAATAGCCAAAAGGAACCTAAGCAGTAGCTAGGTCGTTTTTAGCACTTTAACAACTTACATTTCTATTAGAATTTTGCATCTTCTTATAGTCATTAAAATCCTTGAAAAAGGATATATATAAAGCTAAAACCTCTATATTGTGACCCCACACAAAAAAAGCTGCGACCCCCAAGTTGAAAACTGCTGCTTTATTATAACACAGTTGGAAGCAATAATTAACTAGTAAGCTCCTGGAGATGTAGAACTCGCTCGTCACTTTATTTAAAAAATCAACAATTAGGACACGTTTGTTTAAAACATTTTCAACTGTAAAATAAAGCAATAAAAAATTGAATTTATCGATATTTCTGCAGTTTTGGTTACCTGTCTACCAATGTCCTGCTTATGGAAGTTGCCCTAAAATGTTAATACTGGTATGTCAATAAACTATTCAAAACATTGTAATTTAGTGCGTGAGGGTAACGGGGCTTCCCCTGAAATTTTATTAAATAACTTAAGGAAAATTCGAAATCAGCACGCTAAACAACATGGTTATATGAAATTTCATGCAAATCGAACACTATATAACGAATTAAAAAATGTATCCCAAATATAAGAGTTGTAACAATGTTGCTTTGAGCCTATTTTAATTGCTTTCATGAAAGTCTATTTTAGTAAACAATGAAATAAGATACATCAGTTCAATTCAAACTATTATGGATACTTGCTAGAAAAATTAGTGTGTATTTCAGAAGTCAAACATTAACACTAACTTCAATGTCTTCATTTCATCAGTTGGAACTTTCGATAAGAAAACAATAAAATGTTGCATAACATTCACTGCATATATGCCTTCAAAATTTAATAAAGCCCTAATTAAGGCATTGGAAGTATAACATATGATAATTTGAATCATAAAAATGTGACAAACTAGCAGCCACGAAAGTCACAACTAAAAACGCTAAATCATAAATAAAACATTGGCTGACAATGCTGCCACTTCAAGCATTGCTGGCTAAGTGCAATTTTACTACTGGGCAGCTCATGTTCCCTTATGATTCGTTTCCATACCGCATTCAGCATACACTCACTGGCCATTGTCTCTGCCTACTGACAACGGCGCTACTAGACTACTTGAATAACTAAGATTTCTACAATTTATTAAACAAGGAATCTCCTTTAAATGTTTGCCGATTTTTGAAGTTGGGATTCTTTTGTAGAGTAGAGATTCTCACAAAATTCACAACTTTCAAGAGTTTAACCAACCGTGGGGGGCGGGGGATGACACCCAACCGCCACCCGTTCAGCGCGACGCCCATGTGTACAACAATAACGTTTTTATATAAAACCGACAATCAATAATCAACTAAAAATTGTAGAATTCATATTTAGTTTCAGTAAATTTACAACAGTGAGATTGTTTGAAGTTTAAAAAAAGACAAATCATGTCAGTGTTGAAGTTGAATGTTTCGGGAACTTAATAAATAAATTATTTTTCTTACTAATCAATTTACAAATAAAAATATATATTTTATGTGAAAACTAGATCCATTCTTAATTTTCTAGCTCTGTAGCTTTTCCTTAGCCCAAGCCCAGCTCTACAGATATATCTCTGGAAATACCATCAGAACATTGAATTTCAATCATGTCATCTATATCTTAGCCGATAGTGTTACTGAATCTGACCAAGCAGGCAGGTTTATCTGAACTGATAGTGTGACTGAATCTGACTAAGGAGGGAGGTTTGTCTGAACTGATAGTGTGACTGAATTGACCAAGGAGGCAGGTTTAACTGAACTGATGGTGTGACTGAATCTGACTAAGGAGGCAGGTTTAACTTAACTGATGGTGTGACTGAATTGACCAAGTAGGCAGGTTTATCTGACTGATGGTGTCACTGAATCTGACAAAGGAGGGAGGTTTAACTGAACTGATGGTGTGACTGAATCTGACTAAGGAGGGAGGTTTGTCTGAACTGATAGTGTGACTGAATTGACCAAGTAGGCAGGTTTAACTGAACTGATGGTGTGACTGAATCTAACTAAGGAGGGAGGTTTGTCTGAATTTATAGTGTGACTGAATCTGACTAAGGAGGGAGGTTTGTCTGAATTGATAGTGTGACTGAATATGACTAAGGAGGCAGGTTTAACTGAACTGATAGTGTGACTGAATTGACCAAGTACGCAGGTTTAACTGAACTGATGGTGTGATTGAATCTGACTAAGGAGGGAGGTTTGTCTGAATTGATAGTGTTACTGAATCTGACCAAGTAGGCAGGTTTAACTGAACTGATGGTGTGACTGAATCTGACTAAGGAGGCAGGTTTAACTGAACTGATGGTGTGACTGAATTGACCAAGTAGGCAGGTTTATCTGAACTGATGGTGTGACTGAATCTGACTAAGGAGGGAGGTTTAACTGAACTGATGGTGTGACTGATCTGACTAAGGAGGCAGGTTTATCTGAACTGATGGTGTGACTGATCTGACTAAGGAGGCAGGTTTATCTGAACTGATGGTGTGACTGAATCTGACTAAGGAGGGAGGTTTGTCTGAACTGATAGTGTGACTGAATTGACCAAGCATGCAGGCTTATCTGAACTGATGGTGTGACTGAATTGACCAAGCAGGCAGGTTTATCGGAACTGATAGTGTGACTGAATCTGACTAAGGAGGGAGGTTTAACTGAACTGATAGTGTGACTGAATCTGACTAAGGAGGGAGGTTTGTCTGAATTTATAGTGTGACTGAATCTGACTAAGGAGGGAGGTTTATCTGAACTGATGGTGTGACTGAATCTGACTAAGGAGGCAAGTTTAACTGAACTGATAGTATGACTGAATCTGACTAAGGAGGGAGGTTTATCTGAACTGATGGTGTTACTGAATCTGACTAAGCAGGCAGGTTTAACTAAACTGATAGTGTGACTGAATCTGACTAAGCAGGCAGGTTTATCTGAACTGATGGTGTGACTGAATCTGACTAAGCAGGCAGGTTTATCTGAACTGATGGTGTGACTAAATCTGACTAAGGAGGCAGGTTTATCTGAATTGATAGTGTGACTGAATCTGACTAAGGAGGGAGGTTTAACTGAACTGATAGTGTGACTGAATCTGACCAAGCAGGCAGGTTTATCTGAACTGATAGTGTGACTGAATCCGACTAAGGAGGGAGGTTTAACTGAACTGATGGTGTGACTGAATTGACCAAGCAGGCAGGTTTATCTGAACTGATGGTGTGACTGAATTGACCAAGCAGGCAGGTTTAACTGAACTGATGGTGTGACTGAATCTGACTAAGGAGGCAGATTTATCTGAACTGATAGTGTGACTGAATCTGACTAAGGAGGGAGGTTTAACTGAACTGATGGTGTGACTGAATCTGATTAAGGAGGGAGGTTTGTCTTAATTGATAGTGTGACTGAATCTGACTAAGCAGGCAGGTTTGTCTGAATTGATAGTGAGACTGAATCTGACTAAGGAGGCAGGTTTATCTGAACTGATGGTGTGACTGAATCTGACTAAGCAGGCAGGTTTATCTGAACTGATGGTGTGACTGAATTGACCAAGCAGGAAATATGACTAAGGAGGCAGATTTATCTGAACTGATAGTGTGACTGAATCTGACTAAGGAGGGAGGTTTAACTGAACTGATAGTGTGACTGAATCTGACTAAGCAGGCAGGTTTATCTGAACTGATAGTGTGACTGAATCTGACTAAGGAGGCAGGTTTAACTGAACTGATAGTGTGACTGAATCTGACTAAGCAGGCAGGTTTATCTGAACTGATGGTGTGACTGAATCTGGCCAAGCAGGCAGGTTTAACTGAACTGATGGTGTGACTGAATCTGACCAAGCAGGCAGGTTTAACTGAACTGATGGTGTGACTGAATCTGACTAAGCAGGCAGGTTTATCTGAACTGATGGTGTGACTGAATTGACCAAGCAGGCAGGTTTATCTGAACTGATGGTGTGACTGAATATGACTAAGGAGGCAGATTTATCTGAACTGATAGTGTGACTGAATCTGACTAAGGAGGGAGGTTTAACTGAACTGATGGTGTGACTGAATCTGACTAAGGAGGCAGGTTTAACTGAACTGATGGTGTGACTGAATCTGACTAAGGAGGGAGGTTTAACTGAACTGATGGTGTGAGTGAATATGACCAAGGAGGCTGGTTTATATGCAATAAATTATAGTTCAAATGTTATGGCCAATTATGACCAATAAGGCAAAGACTTACAGTAGCTCGTACGGATCAACAGGGCCTAGTCTTTCAAACACCTCCGAGGTGTTGAAGTAATCCTGCTGTTTGATCCCCACATGGGTATATCCTAGCACCTCCTCCAGGAATATCTTGAAGATATGTGTGGTCATCTGATGGGTGACTCTTGGGGATGTCTCTAGTTGTATGTCCAGGATACGACTCTCAAAGTGGAGGTACCGCTTTGGATTCACCTCTGAAACAATCATAACAGTTCTTACAGAATCATAGTTTAAAAGTAGAGTTTGTGTTAATAAATTATAAAAAAAGTTTAGCTATATTATTTCCCGTTATATGCCTATGTATTAACAAATGTGTCAGGGATTAATAAGGTTTAATTTTGATAAAGTTCACCCACATTTGTGTGTAGGGAGAGCGGAAAACCATTTAGGGAAAACCACCTTCAGTGCACCCAACTGGGATCGAACCTCGATCTCCCCATCATTGACAGTCTGATATAACATGAGAGTAACGGCTGTATTATTTTAAGAGAGTGAACCCTTCATCTACGCTGTAAGGTAGCAAGCTTATATCTTACATTATTCCTCTATGGTATAGCTTGTAAGAGAGGGTCACAGTGCAATCCGTCAAGTTAGGGCTGCTACCTTATAGGGTAAATAAAGTGTGTATATAAGTTGCTCTTCCTTGCTAGCAAATATACTATCATCTTATCTTTTATTTCCTGAAGTTTAAATGCATGTCAATTTTAACTCAGACAATAGATATTAATGCCAAAAATAGAATGTAGCATATCTTTATGTGTATATGATATGGTTGATATTTTATTAATTGATATCATGTTACTCACATACAAACCAACTTTTACTAAACTCATAAAAATTTACTATTTCAGACAAGTTCATCACCCAAAAATTGATTATAGCTTAAGTTGCCTACATAAGAGAAATAATTTGGAAAGCCCTGATTGAGTGTTTGTATAATAATCTTTGTGATAACTTTTCCTCTCTAGTGTTTGTCTATTGTGGTCTCCCATCCTCTAGGGCAGTGATTCTCAAGGTGTTGGTGATGGAGGTCCACTAAATGGTAGTTATGCTCACTGAGGGATCATTGGCACCCTAGGAGTAGAGGGGGAAGGTGTGGGTATGGGGTGAAAATTAAGCAGGAAAAACATTATTTCCCGGCAATTCCAACATGACTATACAGTATACCAAAAATTAATTAATTAGATTAAATGCTGAGAACATTTTATATAATTAAATTGAACTAGTACGTAATAATTTTTTGAAGCCTGATCATTCTTGATAAATAATAGTTCATTAATAGTTGAATTAAGATTGGTACAGACTTCCTTTTCTTTGTGACTTGTCTCTAACGATGAAATAAAGAGATTATAGTATGGGTGTTTCATATTTAATAATTTGGGTTTAAAATTTTTGTATTTTGTGATCACCATTCTTTAATTCATTAATATTACTAAACTTCTTGGGATCCTGAGGAGTTTGGACCACTTGATAGGCCTTCATGGATCACCAGTTGTCCGAGGACCACACTTTTAGCAACACTGCTTTAGTGTTGGTTTATTGTAGAGTTTGAATCATTACAAGAGAAATAACTACTGGTGACTTTGCAAATATATACAGCAACAGAGTTGATTGGTACTATACCGGTAAAACCTGGCCCACCTTGAACATTCCGGACATTTGGGATTGATTTGATGCTGTGCAAAAAAAAAAAAACAAAAAACATAGCGGATACATAAAATATCACTGAATTTAATGATAAAATTTTAGATTTTCCGCAGTTGTATAAGGTAGTGTTAGTTTGGAGATTGGAACCATTTCCTAAATTGCAAGAAAAATAAAAGGCCTGAAATATGAATGAGGTTGTTCTAGAGCACACTGTGTGCTAGACAAAGCAAATAGTATTTACATATTTGTTTTAAACGTATAAAGTACCTATGGTAGAAAGTTTCTCAGAAGTGGAGTGAGTAGCCCTGCACCCCACCTTCGCTCTGGATTATTAAACATTAAATCCTCAAGATTTTACTAGGCCCTTATTTATAGCTATAAAACACAGTGATACCAAATACAATTTGCTAAACGTTGTTTTGAAATCATGGACAGGTTTACATTGAGAACAGGAGTGAGGGGGTTTGAGGAGGGGGGGAAGACGTCTCATCACAAATACTTAAAATGAATCTTCATAATAGTCCATTCTATTTGAAAAGGTCTCTAGTTGCCTTAAAAGTATGTGAGATATTAAATTACACCCTAGTAAATTGGATGTGTTTCGTGTGGGAGTGTAGGGAGCACAAGTTAAGGGCTGTGTTTTTGCAGTTTTTAGATCAAAACAGTTTATTGGGTCAAAGAAATCAAATAATTCTTCAGTAGAAACATAAGAGTTACATTTTCTTCACAAAGTTAATATCTGTCAAGGGTGTCCTATAATTTAATGACAACTTTCTCTCTTCATTTAAAATGTTTCACTTCTAATACTGATGTGCTCATGACAGATATTCAACAACTGATGATATCACCATGTGAAGAAAATTAGCTAAAAATGTTTCTACTGCAGTAATATTTTATGTATATTGGCATTTGGCCAAAAATGTTTTGCTATAAAAACTGCATACAAACACTGGTCTTAGCTCACATACCCACCAATCACAGCCAGATATCCAACTTTTTCTTTGCAGATTGTGAAGCAAGGCTGTCTTGTAAAGTATTCCCTACTTTCAATAAATGTTGTAGTTACCTCAACTTACGTCAGATAAGCTCATTGATTGACAGTATTACTTTAAACACCCAACTCTACTAGTTGTCTAAAATGAGTAACCCCTTTTTTTTTCTAAGAAAATTACTTCTCTTCTTGTTGTTGGAATCTGTAAAATGGCAATGGACTGATTCTTATCTTCAAATAGAAATCAAGAAATTAGCTTTTCTCCAAAATGTTGTTACAAAATAAAATATCACTTCTATTTTTAGTGTTATGAAAAGTGCAAGTGGCAAACAATACAGAGAGATGATGGCCAAGGGATTAGAAAGATGAACAACTGATATCCCCATATTCACAGGAAGAATCTTACTGTCAGCTAAAAATGTACTATATTTACCTTCACTTATTCATATGTCAAGCTATGTGATTGTCAACTTTCAAGTTTGGTAGACATTATCAACACCTATGAAATAGCACTAATAATATAGTAAAGTGTTATCAACTTATCATTGTTGACTGAAAATGAATGCTACAGATTTTTTTCTCACTATTTGTAAACCTTGTAAATATGATTAACATGAGTGTACCATCCCAATTCGAGCCAAGACTCATGGGATTAATAATTACATAATGTAAATACAAAATACTGGTTAACTATGTTTTTAAAAACAAGATCAAAGTGTGTATATATATATATATATATATATATATATATGCATCAGTCACAGCTTGTAGAGAACCGGTGTGGTGCATTGTTTAGAACAGTTGTGTGTAGGCTACATGTGGGAAACTCAACTGTACTGCAAGTAAATCTTTTCACAATATTCAAAAATGTGTGTAAACCTTCACTTGCACGACAGTTGGACTCGAATGGCTATTGGCGCAACCTAAATATGAGTTCTTTAAATTGAAAAATGACACCTGGACAAGGGAATCACAAACCGGATTCCTGGCTAGATCTGTGGTTAGAGTATCGACTTACTAAGCTAAAGGTCCCAAGTTAGATTCACGTGTCCAGGTGTCATTTTTCAATCTAAAGACTGTGATATTTAAATGCGGCTATAACCGTAATTATCAATTATTATGGTAAATTTATTTTTAATTCATCATAAACATGACAGTGTTACGGGCTTTAAAATAAAACAGTATTTGTGAAGCATTATAAGAAATAATATCATCTAAATTCTAAACTTTACGTTTTATTTACTAATTGATGAATGTCATCAGTCATCACTCATCAGCCTGGAAAATGGAAGGGAAAACTAATGAAATGCTCAAAATTAAACTCCGGAAAACCGGGACAAAATCAAACACGCGTTAGCTAGAAATAACTTCTTAGAAAATACAAAATTATATTTCTGAGGTCAATATAACATTTATAACATAATCTTTTTTTCTGTAATGATGATATCCATCAAAAGTGACAGCTGCATATAGCATGACCTAACATGAATACATGAAAATAAATATAAATATATATATATAGTAGCTTTTGTATCTTTAAGATAAGGGCCTTCCGAAGAAAATTGGACTGTAGCTCTGTCTACCACTTCTGACAACAAGCCTAAAAATATTAATTACTGGCCACGTTCTTTTACTGAGCCAACAATCCCTCACGTCCATCATAGACTTTGCCTTAACGTAATTAAGGTTATACAATCCGAGGCACAGGTAGATCCCCTTTAACTGAGTTATAATACAGCAGTGCATTAAGTCAAGTATCCCAGGTTCGAGTATGTATTCAGGCATCATTTATAAAATTAGATTCGAATAATATTTGTGAGCAAAAGTGAATAGTAACTAAATATTAATCTCGGTATATTTTGTAATACACGGTTCTTACCTGGATAGTTCTTGAGGCACCTGTCAGCAGTGATGACAAGTGGTGACATTAGCACCATTATTACCAGTAGTGTCCACACGAACATATCTAGAGGTATCTGAAACAAACAAACATGTCACATGCCAGCATTAGCACCATTATTACCAGTAGTGTCCACACGAACATATCTAGAGGTATCTGAAACAAACAAACATGTCACGTGCCAGCTAACTATAATATTCTCTCACAAACAGTTGATTTTATTTTTGCCGGAACGTACCGGAAACCCTTTCCGGTACTTTTATTCAATGAATTACAGTGCATACAAAATAATATACGTATGATATACTGCTCTCAGTTGCAATATTGCATTAATTATCTCTTAACAACCATGTTGGGTCATAATATATCTATCTATATCTCTATGGCATCTCCTCTCAATTGGAATGAAACTTCCTCCCATTTATAACCCTATAGTAGGCGCCAACTAGACTAAAAACTGCGAATAGGAGAAATATTTTATAGTAAAGAGTTTATATTTGGGGTACGGACTCTCAATGGGGTCAGGAATAGATATCAAAAAGTTCCCACCTACTCGGTGGATGAAACATCCCCTTTATGGAGATAAACTACCCCTAATGGGGACTTGGCTCTGATTTTTATAATTTTTCTTCCGAACCGTTAATCGGACGAAAAATAAGAATAGTAGCTTTAACGAAAGAAAAAATATATCGTTAAATGTTACATTAAAAGGGTTATATTGAGCATCCGGCTATTTCCATCCCAAATCTCGCAAACATCATTCAAAATTAACGGTGGTTTGTATGGCGTAGCCAAAAATCATTCTAACGTGTTATTTTCACCAGGAATATCTAAAAACCGGCCTATTTGACAATAAAAATTGTGAGAGGGATTTTAAAAGGATTTTTTTACTGACAATAATTGTCAATAATTTCCCTCGTTTTTTTCGCAAACATGCATTTTGTGCTTGAGTTTTGTGCGTATGCGTGTTGTGTATATGTGGGTGTAGATTTGTGTTTCGTGTAAATGCTTGTTGTGTCTATTCATGTTTGTGTATATGTCTATATATTTAGGGGTGAAGCGCCAGTGGGTACTTTTAAAACACATATATCCTGAAATTGTTTTCGATAAGAACACGCCACTGAAACAGCTGGATAAAAAAAAGAATATAAATAAAAAAAGCAATCTCACCAATAGGGATCGTTTAATTTAATCACTTTTGAGTTACACTATTATAATAAACTACTGTATTTTACTATAGAGTATTTTTAATTGGGGTTCTATCATTGTTGATTTTAATAATCTATAGTAATAAAAGGAAGTGTTTGTGTGCGATGCCCAGCCAAATCTACGGCACGCAGAGATCTGAAATTTTTAACATAGGTGGACGGAAGGGGGTCCGAATGCACCTCGAAGGCGGATTTTAAAATTTTTAATTAGCTTTTTAGCTATGCTATTTTTAACACATTTTTGAAGAAAATATTGTTAATCTGGTTTAGAATTACGTTTCAAAGATAACTGTGATAAAAATATGCCACACCCTCCTCGGGGGGGAAAAGTGTACGAAATCGACCGTAGTTCTAAGCCATTTTTGTGGGGGCGCGGAAGGGGGCGGCTTATATAATTCTTATACCACAGTTGGTCACGTGCGGGATTGCTAATAAGACATAAGTGTGATTGACTAGTTTAATTCACTGTTGTTATGATTCCGAACAATTGGGATCCGCGATCAGATATCACACATCACACGTGCTGACTTAAAGGTTTGGATCATGAGTGATCCCAGATTGTGCCCGGCTTGGAATGTGTAAATTCCCGATTAATATTAAGTCATTTTGATGAAAATATGTATTCTTATGACGGAATAAAGCCCGGATTAAAGCCCGGACGGTTCGGCAGCTACCAATCTTGTGACGAGGCCTACGTTTGCCAAAAGGTATATCTACGAAGTCTTGGCTTCTAGAACATTCCTTGAGTAACAGGATGCAGCCGTCCTTTGTCCCTCACTTGCTAGCTTTCAGAGTGGCAGAGAGAGAGAGAGAAGGATGTTGCCTCCGTTGACATTTACTACGAAAGAGAGTGTTAAATATTAGTGAATTTGGAATATTATCACGTTGTATCAGATCTTATTATCTTTATAAATTAATCAAAAAGGATGCATAAAATAGAATCATTACACTGCCATAAACGGCTCTCATCGAAATGAGACAGCGGTCATCGTTGGGCAGGACGTCGATATTCTCAAGCTCATTATTACCCCTGCTACTAAAGATAAGGACATCCGATTTTATCTGAATGAAATATAATGGAAGGTAAGTTTAAACCTCGCAATTTGCAGCCTTCGAAAGTTTTGAAAAACTGTAAGGAAACCGTGCTCTTTGTCAATTCGTTTTGTGAACGCGATACCACTTACGCTTTTATCGGCAAAGGGAAAGTAAAAACGGTAGATATACTAAATAGGAGGAAAGCTCTGGAAGACATTGTCTCTACCTTCAGTAATTCCCTATCAACAAAAGAAAGAATTGTAAGTGCTGTAGAGCGATTTACACTTAGATTATACAAAGCTGCATGAACCTAAAAATCTTTGAATCACAAAAGATTCAATTCATTCAACAAGTTGGTCGACCAATCGTTTTATGGCGTGATTTTATCAAGACTGCCACCAACATTTGCTGTTTAACAACAACATTCCTACAGAGTACTTCACTAAATTCACTCATGGCGAGGATGAAAATGCAGCTCACGCAGTGGGGTTGGGGAAAATATCAGCAACATTGTATCACCTGTATTCACCTCCGAGGCACCAGCTCCAATTTCCATTCTTCAACTTTTATCCTATTTGGATGCGGTAAACAATGCGGCTGTGCCAAAGTTGTATCGCGCTGCTCAACACTGTACTCCAACTGTCTTGGACAGGGATGTATAAATTCAGCTATCCAAGAAGGATTAATGCAAGATGACGTCATCAACGAATAAAACCGGAGAGAATTTTAGGGAAATATGCCTAAACGGGAAAACCACTATAAATAAACGTGTCAAAAATCTACCTCGTGGGTGGTGGAGAAACGACCTCAAATTTAAAAAAATTGCATGTTTGTGAAAAAATGGGGAAAATAAATCGAAATATTTTATAAAAAAATATCGCAGCGAAGATTCCGCTATACAATTCCCCTTCAACTGTGTTTTTCTCAATCCAGCCTGTTTTGAGATATTCGCGATGAAAAACCTCGTTAGGCTGATTTTTGACTGCGCGTTATAAACTACACTTAACTTTGAACGTTGTTTGAAAGAGTTGGGTTGACCGTATGGTCAACATAAAACTTTTAATGTAGAACTTTACGATAAATAATTTCATTGGTTTTCTCTTTAACGTCCGATTAACGGCCCGGAAGAAAAATGATAAAAACCATCTGCAAGTCATCAACATTGGGGGTGGGTTTTCGCTAAAAAGAGGGTGTTTCATTCACCGGGCAGGTGGAAACCTTTCGGGTCCTTATTCCTGATTCCATTGAAAGTCTGTATGCCAAATAAATAATTGCAATATGTCTCCTCTTAATGGCTTTATGGTACTCCTTGATTGTATATTGTGACCCATTTTACATCCCTTTATTGTTGTCCTTTCCGCTCGTAATGTGGTGTCCCCTTTTATAGTAAAATGGTGTCTCATTTAATAGCGCTATTGTGTCCACGCCAACTTTATTTGCAGTGTCCCCTACGAACAACCTGTGGTCAATAGTGCAAATACCGCTACCGAGTGGTAAGAAGGCCTGTTCTACCTGGGTTTATATTGGTGTCGCCCTATTCCTTAGATTACAATTCCTATAGCGTTAGAGTTACATGTTTAATGTTAAAAAGGATATTTAAACACTACCTTATGTTATTTTTTTAAAGTTAGGTGCTAATGCAACTATGTATTTATAAAGCAAACGTTTAGTTAATAGTATTAATTAAAAACTAAATACATTAAAATAATCTTATGTTCATAGCCTTGTTGATGTGAACATACTTCCTGCATAGCACGTCTACAAGCAAATGGGTATATTCTGCAGGCGCTGTCAGTTAAATATGGCTGACAGTGTCAATTACAACAACAGCACAATAATAATAACAACAACAACAAGAATAATAATAATAATAATAATAATATAGTATTGAATATCAGTTACATCGGAACAATCTTAGATTATTTTCTTTTGATTAGTGCTGAAACCATGATCGCCAAACCAGAGATGTTGTGTATTTTTATTCAAAACATTACACATACAAACTGTCTTATAACTATTTACCTTTGATGTAATCTGTTATTATTACATGTGAAGATATGCGGCGTCGACAAAGTTGGGTGATTGAGAGTGTTGTTATTACTGGGGATCATCAGGAGATAAGGATGGCTGAGGATAGCTTCCCTACAGGCGCCCAAAGTTGTTAAGAACCCATCTCACATCGATTACCCGGAAAGTTAGATACAGGCACGGATCAGTGAGTTTTTTCCATTGAAAAGTAATTATTAATGATAAAACTATTACACTGGTCTCAATTCCATTAATGTTTAAAGTAGAATACAGAAAACCACACTATGATGATAACCTACCTTAGATGTAATCCGTGAGGTGAGACGGGCTCTTACACTTACCCACATGATTAAATATCACGCATGAACAAAGTTATTCTAGTAATTTTTTTAGCACCACGTTTTATTAACCATTCGGGCTATACGCATATATACTAATTACGCTAGGGTATTACGGAAGAGGAAGGTTGAATTTAGAGAAAGTTTACCCGTATTTGCGTGCATGTAGAGTGGAACCATTATTTATTTAAAAAAACAAAACCTCACTACATCCAACCTCGATTTGAGCTTGGATCTTAACATTTAGGTCAGTCTACTTCAAGAGTAACGCCTTAGACCTTGAAGCTACCGAAGCGGGTCCTAGTCATTTCAATGATATCCAAAGGAAGTAGGCTATCAATTATACATGTTTATTAGAAAGTCAATTACATATATTTTATACTGAGAGTTTTGGCCAACTTTGGAGAGCCATCTTTAAAATAAATTACATATATTTTATACTGAGAGTTTTGGCCAACTTTGGAGAGCCATCTTTAAAATATTTTAGGTTGATGATTTTTACAGTTAGACATCCCTAACGAAGGTAGGTTAGCTTTGATAAATAAGACAAATATTGTTATTTTGTGTGTATATGCCAAGTTAATATGAATAAAACATTTTTTTTTTCAATATTGTGGACACCTTTGGTCAAAAACCAAACCGGAAAGTGTCTAGGTTAGGTGTGTTTCGTTTGGCCGGGTTCCATATTTCAAATGACATAAGAAACAAAACGCACGCTCAGCAAATCAATTCAGAAGATAAATTTGTTTTGAACAATCATGGCGACTATTAGGAAATTGCTAACGCAATAGCTAATATAAAACTTTCTATTAGCATTCTCGGAGTCATTGTTATCATCCGTATTTTATAAACGCCTAGTGTCAATAAATATAATATTTTTCATAAAAAGCTTAAAATAAAAATGTGGGTCTTTTGTTTAACCGTTTTTAACTACATAAATTGTCAGTGATAAGAGGTAAAATGTATAGTAAATGTAGCCACATTTGCATGTAGGGAGAAGAACCTATTTAGGAAAAACCCTTGGTGGGCCTATTAAAAATTTAGTAAAAACCATCCATTTTACATCTGGATAGAACTCAAGCCATAAACTTCATATCATCGGCAAATGAAAGTAAATGCGCTTGAAGTTTGGTCCGAATGCCTCAAGAACCTTTAAATAACTGACGTCACATTTCAGCCTTTTTCTAAAATAAAACCTTTTCTCAGTTTTAATTTTCTCATGTGAAAATAATATAATTGGTTATTTCGAAAAAGCCATATTTCCACTTTTTACCGAAATTCACTTTTTTCCAATTTTTGAATACAACTGTAGAAGGACGGTGCATATTTCCTGCAAAAATTCCATTTTAAGAGCTTTCTATATATTATATCTGTTAGGATGCAATTCTAGAGGTCTGATTTCTGGAGCTATGGCCTCCAACATTATACAATTTTCCCTCCTGTAAAATTTGTGGAAATATGGCATTTAAAAAAATGACAGATTCAATTGTGCTGGCGTCGACCTTGGTGGTCTTGGGGTAAGTTGTTCACCTCAGGACCCGATGCTCGTGGGTTCAAACCCAGTTGGGGTCAACGGATCTTTCTTGAGCTATAAAAATCCGTAGCACAACTTCCTTCGGAGGGGAAGTAAAGCCGATGGTCCCCACGTAGATTGTGGCACGTAAAAAAAACCTGGAAGGTGTGTGAAAATACCTTTCCCGGCAAAATTAGTAAGATCTTTCGCTCTCACTCATAGAAACTCTCGCGTGCTGATCTACGAGTAATCAGTCAGTTCAGAAAGTGCACGTTAAATTCCTCAAATAAATAATCGCCGCTTCGGTGGCCACATGGGCTAACGCGATACTCTCACAATAGACTGTCGATGACTGGGAGATCGAGGTTCGAATATCAGTCGGGTGTATTGATGGTTGTTTTCCCAGAATGGTTTTCCACTCATCCTCCATGCAAATGCGGGTACACTTCCTATAAATATTACCTTAATAATCCCTAAAATCATTAGTGCTGCTAGTTCATATTTGTATAACCCAAACAGGTATTAAGACGCGGTACAAAGAAAAATTGTGGTTGCCACTGGAAATTAAAGAAGTTATTCCAGAGTTTTCTTCATGCTCAATGTTATTGAGATAACACCTCAGAATGTATACCAAGCGTAAGTCAAAACAGAGCTTGTAGTGTCATGTGCCGACTTGGACCGTGTAGCCAATAGTCTTTTAACAACACACCTCGTAAACGACCTTCACGATCGACCTTTACAAAAAACTAGACTTGATTAGCAAACACACCATTCAGGAACACATTTTGTTTTGTTCTATAACGGTACAAGATAGCCTTAAACAACTTTTTGATTCAATTTGTTTTTAAAAAAAACTAGCTCAGAAACTAGTTTTTTATAAAAAAATTTCATTTAATTTATTTTAGGTATTTAACGTGTACTTTCTGAACCGAATGATTATAACAACACACGACTTTATACAAAATCAAACTTAGAACAAACAGGCACATCATCCAGCCTCCGGCCGTTAATCCTTCACTATGAAAGGAGAAACCCACATTTCATATTTTATTATTTATTTTAGTACCGCGTCTTACTACCCGCCCGGGGATATACACTGATTAACTCTCCCTAAAAGATGTGTGAGACGTTTGCTTGAAAAATAAATTCTATATTATATGCAATTATGTGCTTTAAAGATGTAATAACACAAATTACTCTGAAAATTGAAAAATGACACCTGGACACGGGAATCGAACCCGGGACCTCTGGCTTAATACGCCAATGCTCTAACCATTGAGCTATCCAGGAATCGTCCCGTGCCCAGGGTCATTCTTCACTCATATTTTAAGGCAGAGTCTATGATGGACTTATCGGAAATCGTCGGCTACAAATACGTGATTATATTAATATCACGAGCCATCGGATAACGCAGCCATCTGCGACTCGGTAGTTGGCTTTTTGCTGCCATTTGCACAATTATTAAATTGTACGGGATCACACATATTAAGAATTAATAGCCAGAGCTATTATTTATGCTTATTAGTGGGAATTACTCCATCTAGATATCATATTCTGAAAATTGATTTCCGCTAAGTCCATCATAGACTCAGCCTTAAAATATGAGTGAAGAATGACCCTGGGCACGGGACGATTCCTGGATAGCTCAGTGGTTAGAGCATTGGCGTACTAAGCCAGAGGTCCCGAGTTCGATTCCCGTGTCCAGGTGTCATTTTTCAATTTTCAGAATATTATATCTAGATGGAGTAATTCCCACTAGTAAGCATAAATAATAGCTCTGGCTATTAATTCTTAACACAAATTACGCTTGATACGGCTTTCCGTCACATTTGTAATTTCGTATCGAGGGAAATAATCATGACCGCTTACTCCGCGGCTTACTATCCGTTCGGGATATCTACATTTTTAAACTGATAGTAAGGGTTAAGAAGGGTAGGATTTAGAGAAAGTGTGCCCACATTTTTCTAAAAAGGTTGAGTAAGCTTGTATGAATAATACCCGTGAATTTTACTGTAGTTGTTTCAATCAAAGACGTACCCATTTAGAGCTTCTTAAGAAAACCAATGTCATCCCACCCAACGAGACTTTGATAACCTAATTAAAACATTCTTTAAAAAAAATTGGAAAACAACCTTCAACTTGGTCGACGAACCTAATTAGGAAATACTGAATTCAAGTGATAATAATATTTTAATGAATGGTTGGATTTGGCCGATAAGGTTTCCTATATTTTATAAACAAGAGCCGTAATATTCAAATAAGAGCCGTAATATTCAAATAAGTACCGTAAGACCCGGTCACGTGACCAGCCGGGGTGACGTTGACCCCTGAGCTTTGTTGTTTTTGTGGACTTTAATAGTATTTGCTTTAGTACGAAGTTCTAAGACCTAGGCTTAGGGCAAATAAAGTGTATTAGGCTATACCCACCAAGCTGGATTATTCGAATATTTAATTGTTGATAGAAAACTATTGAGATTCCTGATTTAAACATTTAGTAGCTAGAAAACATAGTCGTTTATTGTTGTGGGTCGTTTACTTTATTTCCAATTTCTTATTAATGATTACGGGAATTGACATTTTAATATATATATATATATACACATTAAAGCACAAAACAAGACGAACATTGTGGAACATCATCAAAAATGTTTATTTTAAACTATGAAATGTTAAACTATAATCCCAGTAATGAATAATTCCGTTTGGTAAACACAACCTTAAGGAAGGGCTTTGAATGTCCGTAAAGTATAAAACAAAATTGATTTCCCAGAATGAACTGAATTTAATGCAAACGTGCGCAGATAAGTAACAAAGAAAAGATACTTACCAAATTGTGTTTTGCTTTTACACCGCGTATGAGCTAACTGCATTTAAATTAAGCTAGTAAGGTAGGGATGACAAAGGTAGACTTTTAGAGGAAATGCACCCGCATGTGTCCGTAAGGAGATTGGGAAAACTTTTAAGAATAACAACGGCATTAGGTTCGGACCCCAACCTAACCATCACAAGTAAACCAGACTAGATGAGCCCGAAATTCAGTCCGCAGAGTCACCGGTATGGGTATCTTCCCATATTTCCCTAGCCAATGTCCACTATTTTTTTTTCTCTTCTTTTCACGTAGTCAACCCTTATTAGCTGTCTTTACTTCCCTGGTTAGTTTATTATGTCCTCAGAGATGACACATCTTTAACCTCTAATAATATCTAACGTTCAGTGCCAGAGAACTTGACTGGCGCGTTCAACTCTGGAATCAGGTTCTGATCTGATGGCTGTACATACTATCGAGATTCGATGGTTAATTATCTCCCAGTTGACCTGAACTGCTTGTTGTTTTGTATAGGCTACGGTCCTAGGTTGGCTGCAGTGTGTGAATAAGATCTTATAGTTTGGGATACTAAATGGGGTTTTTATCCTCTATTTAGGTGGATATTGATGCAGTTCTTTAAAAAGTTACCTTTCTCATTACTTGTCCTTAAGTTTTGGAAAGTCAAGTGTTTTCCTAACAGGAAGATATATATATATATATGATAAAGAGAGAAAATGGGATAAAGCGAGCAGAGAGATAGAAAAGTGGTGCATGAGTTCACTATACCTGTAATGAGCTTCTGTGAAAGCTTAGTCACTCGTTTAAGTAATATACTGCCCATTCAACCTCCGAGGATCATGAAGCCACCACCATCTTGTAACTAGACTTACGGAACACGACGGACACGGAGAGAGAAGTGACAGGAGGAAATGTTAACTGCCCGCATACTGGTGCGAGAGTTGAACGAACCCGCAACCCTTCGGATCCATGAGGTGTGAAAAAAATAATGAATTTTTGGTTGAGGAATGTCTCCCTGAACACGGGAAAAATCCTGGATAGCTTAGTGGCAGTGCAATGGCGCGATACACCTAGGGTCTCTGGTTCGATTCGCGAGTCAAGGTATAATTTTTTTAAACTAGATTTAAAGTAAAAACCCTTTGGTAAACACAATAGGTACCAATTTTAGGTCACATCAAAGTATTCGACTGAATAATTGGTTAACTTTTTTTTAGCACCGCGTCTTACTGCCCGATGGGGTTATACGCTTAAATGATTAGCTCTCCTTCGACTTAATAAAGGTGCATCAATTAGATATTTTTTAAATACGGTAATTGTATTTTTAAAAGTGATGGCAGGCTCTTTCTAAAACACTATAGTTGACCTTGGTGGTCTTGGGGTAAAATACTTGCTTCAGGACCCGTTTAGTGGGTTCAAACCCAGTCGGGGTTGACGGAATTTTCTGGAGCGATAAAAATCCGTACCACAACTTCCTTTGGAGGGAAAGTAAAGTCGTCGATCCCGTGTCAATTGTGAAAGAACCCTGAAAGATATGTGAAAATACCTTTCCTGGCCAAGTCAGTAGGACCTTTCTCTCTCTCTCTCTTTCAGAGAAATACTAGTGTACTGATATAATCAGTCGGTTCAGAGAGATAAAGGTGGCTTGCCTTCACTTCAACACCCACAAAGTTGTTGACAGACATTTTTGAAATTTAACGAGTCTTATCCAACTGACCATAAGAGAGTCCTGAAGAAACTGTTTCGCAAAATGTAAATAGTTCTCGCTAAGGTCGACAGTGCGAGATTCAAGGTACATACATACAGTCAGGCCTAACTGACAGCTAGGAAAGTTACTATTAGATCTACTTTCACGTATGCATAAATCAAGTCGTGTGATCTGAAGATGTCACTTTCGATCTATATCGATAAAATAGCACTAACTGGACCATGTTCTATCAATTATGGCCACAAAAAAAAATTCTTGTATTTCCTAGAAGGCCCTTCTCAAGAATATTGTACTGTCGACAGTGGCCTGGAGAACCAGTCCTGACTAGTTTTCTCTCGTCCACTACTTCCATCAGAAAATACTGCATGTCTTAACTTTTGCCGGACCGAAGTCTTAAATGCACCAAACAAAAATAGAAGTTTCTAGTTTATTTCTTGTTTGGTGACCACTTTACTGTTTTACTGTGTATCACAATCCTCCCTTTGTTAGTGAGCTATATTTTTTAAGGTGAGCTACAGTTATAATAATGGTACTATTTACTAATAAATGAAAGATATTAACAAACGGTGCTAGCTCAGTTTGGCGCGTCCTAATTAGGTGCTTACAAAAATGTGTCCCATTTTGGCGCCTTCTTCCACAAAGAATTTGAAAGATCCCACTTTGGCACCTTGCTTAAAGGTTAGGTTAGGTTAGGTTAGGTTAGGTTAACAAGAATGGGTTGATGAATGAATGACGATAGAAGTTCTAGTGAAATCCTTACCTTGCATCCCTCTTACTAATTTTATTGAGGGGTACGGATTTAACCAAGTCCGTACCCAGTTTTTTGGGGGGTGGAACGGTTGAGGGGTTAAGGGGGGTATTTGCAGGGGCTCGTTGCGACGTTCACAAATTGAGAAATTGAGTTGTCTTTTTTTTTTTTACATTAAATATTTTATGAATCATTTTAGTGTTATAACACATAATTCAGCTTGTAGCTATTAGCGAATTTAATAGACTCAAATAACCTACAAGCCTAGACGAGAAACTATATATATAAATATATATATTAATATTACTATTCATACTTTCGAAATAAGGAGGGTTGAAACCTCCTTTCCTCGTTACGGCACTGGAAATAACCAATTTTCTCTTCACATTAAAGAAAAAATAATAATTTTTTACCAACTAAAAAATATGTGATAAGATAACTTATTTAGCTATTGCATTAATCATAGAGCTAAATTACCTTAATCATTAATGCAATGATCTAAACGTGAATATATTTGATTCGTTTTTCTGGATAAAACACCTCACTGTTTCTTCTATATCGATACTATCCAATAGTCTTTGTGCATATAAAAAACTGTAACGTGATTTAGTCGTTTTTGTGTCATACTTGATCTCAAGTAGGTTTTTTTAGTCTACAGAGTGAACTATAACTTATTTCTGCCTCACAAGATGAACTTGGCAACACAAGTAGTAGAATAATTAACGTTTTGACATTTGAAAACAAGTTCTGTTCACTAAGGCCCGGTGCCCACGAGCGAGGTGCGTCATCTTTGCAGTCTCGTCCTGTGACGCTGCGACACCGCTCAAAGCAGTGCACAATAGCGACCTGCGTCTATTTGGACGAAACTCTCGGCCTCAGTCGGTTTGAAGCCATGGCCGTGGTAAGTACACTCCGGGAGTGGAAAAAATAGGCAAACTTATCTTGGCTCTACACAACTCTAATACCATGCAATTAACTTATGTCATCTTTATGATATCTGTAACAATAATGTACGTATAGGTATTTTGCCTAAAATTGGGTCTATACTCATTATTTTATAAGTCAACAGTGGTTGTGACATGTTTCAAGTATTTTATAAGTTGTTATTGGGAAAATAAATGGTGGGTGGTAATGTATCTAGTTTTAGTGCACTTTTACTATAATTTCCTAATAATTCATATGACATATGGTCCCAGTTAATTCTTATAAACGAGGTTCCACTATATATAGATTTTTTTTTCTCCCAATTCATAAGAATTATTAAAAAAAATTGGAGATAGAACTCGCTGAGTTGCTTTAGCATTTAATCAATTTTTGGATATAGCGTCTTGCATATCTCCATCCATGTTGCTTTTTTTTCTGTCGTGGTTTTGTTCTAGGGACGACTTCCAAATTACAGGTCTATCCAGCACCTCATTGATAAAAAGTTCTGTCTATTTCATCCTCCATTCTGACTGTACACTGATTACCGTCACAATGAAGCGCTCAGTTCGTGTGCACTGCTCTATGTCTTCACAGGGACTGACAGAACGCTGAGCGGTAGCGTCACTTCTCTATGTCTTCACAGGGACTGATAACGCTGAGCGGTAGCGTCACTTCTCTATGTCTTCACAGGGACTGATAACGCTGAGCGGTAGCGTCACTGCTCTATGTCTTCACAGGGACTGACAGAACGCTGAGCGGTAGCGTCACTTCTCTATGTCTTCACAGGGGCTGACAGAACGCTGAGCGGTAGCGTCACTGCTCTATGTCTTCACAGGGACTGACAGAACGCTGAGCGGTAGCGTCACTTCTCTATGTCTTCACAGGGGCTGACAGAACGCTGAGCGGTAGCGTCACTGCTCTATGTCTTCACAGGGACTGACAGAACGCTGAGCGGTAGCGTCACTTCTCTATGTCTTCACAGGGACTGACAGAACGCTGAGCGGTAGCGTCACTGCTCTATGTCTTCACAGGGACTGACAGAACGCTGAGCGGTAGCGTCACTTCTCTATGTCTTCACAGGGACTGACAGAACGCTGAGCGGTAGCGTCACTGCTCTATGTCTTCACAGGGACTGACAGAACGCTGAGCGGTAGCGTCACTTCTCTATGTCTTCACAGGGACTGATAACGCTGAGCGGTAGCGTCACTGCTCTATGTCTTCACAGAGACTGACAGAACGCTGAGCGGTAGCGTCACTTCTCTATGTCTTCACAGGGACTGACAGAACGCTGAGCGGTAGCGTCACTGCTCTATGTCTTCACAGGGACTGACAGTGTCACCACCGCGTTTGGCAGAAACCTGCGTCACTAGTTTTGACGCCAACTTGACGCCAGACCTCGCGTCCTGTGTGAACTCCATCATTCGAATCAAAGTAGTGCTGAGACGCAGCGTCACATGACGCGACTGTAAAGATGACGCACGTCGCTCATGGTCACCGGGTCTAAGGTGTGTGTAGTAGCACTCGCAGTTGGTAGTTGAAAACAGCAGGGTGCCAGGTTTTGAAAGATGGGATTGGTTAAATAAAACTATTTAGTGACAGTTCTGAAAATCAACAGAGTTTAGGGAGAAACCTGTTGACTTGGAAACACAGGCTGGAACTAATCATTGGCAATATTAAGGAAACAAGAAGAGAATAATTCCTGATTCTAGGAAAACTGAGGGTTTGGGAAGAAAAGGGAACTATTTCCAAGACAAATATAAATCACAGGTGGTCGGTCTTGTCTAATGATTCTCGGAACTTGGAAAGTAAAGTGTCAATCATTGTCAACTGAGAAGTTAAGCTGCAAAAAAATATGTTGTACTAGCATTTTTAATATTGAAATTGATTTATTTACATCCCCACTGTAAGAACCAGTTTTTCCTCAAATGCAGTACTTTATTAAAAGTTTCTTACCTGGGTAGATTATTGGGGGGATGTGTGCCCCCGATCCCACCCTCCCCCCGCGCTAATGACGCCCGCGCCTTGTGGTATGCTGTTACGCAATTTACGGTATTCGTGTTAACTATTTTCTTTGATATTCAAAATCATCGTAAACGAGGGTAGGTTTGCCTATGTGCTTCCTTTTTCTATTAGTATCTTTTCTTTATTATAGGATGTGTGATGCTATCACAATGTAATTGAGCTAGTTAATTAAGTGCGATTGTGTAATTAATGTGTGAAGAATCTAAGAAAAGAAAAATGTATCGGAAAAAGTCGACGGTTTGGTTGTACCGTAGAGGCAAGATCTAAGATACACATAATATTAAAGTCTGTTCAGCGTAGGAATTGTTTTCTGAAAGGCCTTTTTCCCTACAAGAAAGCTATTATATAGTAGGATTTTGGTAGGAAAAAAGACCTTTCAGAGATTAATTCCTACCGTGAATGGAGTATAACTCGATACAGTTTTTTTTTATTACTAAGAATTTTAACATGATAGCCTGAAAATAGCGTAGAAAATATCAAAAATCACTTTCCCTGTAAGGCTTGTAGTGAATTTTACTATATAAATAAATTTTAATACATTTTAAAATTATGTTATTATTGATTACATTGTTAGTAAGGTATTTAACACCAAACTTAATTTAATTAATTAAAATAAACCTGTAGGTTATCCAAATCAAAGCGTTTAATTCAATGCTTTAGTCTTCCTTTTCTGAAGTATGTCACTAATTAAATCAGTTTCTCTGGTCAAATATTTAAATTGTTTTGTTAGCACAGCCATAATTTATTTATCAACACAATGCACCGCCTTAAGCCAATGCATTAAAATATGTAATTCTGGGACGGAAGATACGGCAGCGAACGAATCCAGCCGAATATCTCTGATCTACTGATAGAACATGCACTACTGCCCACTCACACAGGGCAAGACACTCCACGGATCTGTGAACCCCGTACGGCCACACGTTTTGGATGTGGATTCACACTCACTGACAGAACAGAAACATAATCACGTGACAAGCTCTAACTACACGGTTTATACACAAAATCATGACATTTTTTTCTCGGACATTTTAAGGCCTTTACAAGTATTTTCTACAATTCCTACAGGACGAGTGTATAAAATAATCATAACAAAATACACATCGCTACATAATATTTTCTTATATTCACTGTAGGCTCCAAACTCCCCTACACCCGCACCTTCCCACACCTTTTATTATTTTTTAATATATTCCATGAGGCAACGCGTTACTCAAATAATTAAAACATAACAAACTCACTTGCAAATAGTAATTGGTGAAATGTGGGTTTCCCCCTTTCACGATGATAAATTAACGGTCTGTTTTAGATTTAAGTTAGTTTATAAGTCGTGTGCTGATATAATCAGTCGGTTTAGAAAGTGTACGTTGAATACTTCAACCCTCCATGTTCATATTGTGCATGATAGTTTATGTTATGTAAATTCCAAAACAAAAAATAAGATTTATAAAAATTTCAACAATACAAGATAGTTTTATATTTAATGAATGATTCAGTAGCGTGATAAAAAAATTAATGGGATTTAAAGTAATTCAGACAACTTAAGAATTTCCTCAGATATCTTGGAAATTTCATCTACTGACATAATCTTGTTTCCTCCTGATTTGTTAATCTGTTTTTAAAAAAAGGGTGGGGGCAATAAAAATTTCCGGAACAACCTAAGAAATTCCAGGAAAAGATTGGAAAAATGATAAATTCTATAATATTTACAGGTTTGGAAGAATTATTTTAAAATTACAGGTTTTTTTTAAGCATTGGAACTGTGTCTAATAACATTATTTCAGCCCAAGACGTTCGGCTTTTAGTTAAATTATTTTAAGTTTGGTTCGCTTTGCTCAAGAACTTATTTGAAAGATCAACCAAATTTCAAAAATCAAGCTCTTAGAACTAAAGACAAGCAGACATCTTAGTAGTTAACAGTTGTGGGGAGATATGAAATAACTTGTTAAATGGAAAGCCTGTGTGTCAATGTACTAAGTTATATCAAGATACAGCATTGTAATTTGAAAACATTCATAGCGAAGATAAAAAAAACACAATAAAAAACATACATGCATGTATAAATACAAATTATATGTAATTAATAATAACCTGTGTGTTATTTTTCGTACCACTTCTTACTACCCTTCAGGACGGTAGCTGGCGAGTTTACCGAATAGGAATTTTTCGAATTTCAATTATTCGAAGTTTAATTTTTCGAAGTTTAATTTTTTGAACTAATAGTTTTTCGAAAATCAATTGAGCGAAAATAAATTTTTCGAAATGCAGTTTTTCGAAAACCAATTTTTCGATCTAGAAATTCTTCGAACGTGAAGTTTTTCGAAAACTTCTTTTTCGAAAATTAATTTACCTCAAATCTGTTTTTCAAAATAAATGTTTCAAAAAGGAGGTTTTCGAAAATAAATTTTTTGAACGATACATTCGAAGTATAATAAAATTCTAGCTTAGGTTAGGTTAAGTTAGGTTAGGTTAGGGGTAATACTCCCTATGGTGGGGGTCAGGGTAGGGGTAGGTGATTCCCAGTCCTCGATAAATAGCTTCCGGAAAACTCCCAATTAACTAAATTGATTTTAAAATAAAAATTTGCAATGCGCAAAATTGATTGTTTGAAAAATTCATTTTCGATTATTTGACTGTCGAACAATTGATTTTCGGTAGATTCACTTCGAGAAATTGATTTACGGGCAATTAATTTTCGAAAAATGTAGTTTCGACAAACGTATCGTTCGGAAAGTTGATGGTTCGAAAAATTGATTTTCGACTAGATTACTTTCGATGGTTTTGTATTCGGTGAATTGATTTCGATAAATTGATTTTCGGATAACTTTTTTTCGAAAAATTTACCTAGATCCCTTCAGGACTATATGAATTTTTATCACCCTACTACTTTCATTGGTGCACACGCGGACTAGGGTGTTAATCTCATTTAGTTAGGATTGGTGGTGACAGGGAATGTCTGGGTTCAAATCCCGGACTGGAGTAACGAAGGTGGTTTTTTCTTTAATAGTTCATCACTCTACCACCATGCTAATACGTCTTAATTTACTCTAAATTCCAACTATATTAAATCAATAGAGTATAGTTTAAGGGCTCGTTGACACATTGAGGTCATTTAGGGATAAATAAATATAGCCCTGACAGTACTGTTAGTAATACACCGTGCATAAAAATATAAATTAATGGTAGGGATATGGAAGGTAGAATCTAAATCTCGCATTCCAATCACCCTAAAACCAGATTAATCTAGCTTGATGTTTGGTCCGATTGCCCACTGATACAGATAACCGATAAAACTAAACTTGAGTACAGCAATTATCGAGACAAGAGCGACGTAAAGAAGTGAATATATAAGATAGGAGAGGCCAACTACCCCCACATCATTTGATACCACAGCGGTTGTCTATTTGTTGCTGTCCACTGCCCCCACATCACTTAATACCACAGCGGTTGTCTCCTTGTTCCTGTCCACTGCCCCCACATCCCTTGATATCACAGCGGTTGTCTTCTTGTTCCTGTCCACTGCCCCCACATCACTTGATATACACAGCGGTTGTCTCCTTGTTGCTGCCCATAGCCCCCACATCCCTTGATATCACAGCGGTTGTCTTCTTGTTCCTGCCCATAGCCCCCACATCACTTGATACCAGAGAACACAAACCTCCCTCCTAGACTCCATGCCACGCGACGAGTGACTTACATATTGCAATAGTGCTCATCCTCTTTCTTGAATATTTTCAAACTGTTCTTCGCGGAGCCCTTGAGCTCTGCCAGTCATCTCAAGCTCCAAGAAGATTCTTTAGAATAATCTGTATTTCATTTTCACACTGTAAAATATCATCAGTAACTGGGATTGCCATTTTTTTCAAATATGAATAAAGGCCATTTGCCATAGGTGTAGCCAGATTATGTGATGTTTTCCGTTTGTTTTGTAGCCTACTTGTAACATTTAACAGTTGTTATTGGATGTTCATAATATTAATGTACACTTTTTTTTTAATAGGACTCAAGCATGTATTTTTTCTGCTGCAAGCCCTTCTTCGGTCTAAAAAGTTTGTGAACCCCTGTTCTAAAAGCCTGTAGGTTTAGTCTCTCTCTTACACAAAGGTCTTCTCTCTCATTTATGGAGGGCGCAGTGTGTCAGCCGGTTGATCACCCCCCACACGCTGGAGTACTTTCTCGAGGGGGAATTTGAAAGCTTGTTGGGATGTGTTTACCCCACTTGACCCTTTCGACACCATCCTGGTCTTTATACCCCACACCCCAGTGAGCCCTAGTGCAGTGATGGGGGAGAGAGTGTTTGGATATAAAGTGCACTGTTATGTCATGAAATCCTCCCTTCCTCCATCCTAGAAAAAATCCTTTCTTTCCTTAGTCCAACTTCATACATATTCGCAAAATTAACAAAACAAACTTTACTCCCCAGATTTGTCATGACATGTTGATATACCATTACGATGAGTTGCAGATATTGATCGATTTCAAAATTATGTTTGGCAATATAAATCTGTTCTATTAATTCTGCTTGTTATTTTGGCTCTAGTTCAGGAGAAGGGTGAGTGTTGAATTATTCGTGAATGTTTACTTTCGTTGAAATAAATAGCATATAAAAGTGCATGCGTAAATATGCTTATTCAACTATAAATAATCCGATTTTATTGAAAGAGAAATTCTATACACCAGTTAATTTGAATTTTCAACATATTATATAAATTTTAAATAACTATTCAATACTATTATTTATACATATATTTATATATATATAGACATATACATATATCTATACATATATTTATATATATAGTTAAATATACACATATATACATATCTATACATATATACACATAAATTATAAATATACATACAAAATGAATTTATTTTAAATTTTTAAATCTACATACTACTCATCAGTCTTAATATAAAAATAAATATTCTAAATAGGGTTAGACGGGAATGGCATTTCAACTGCAGGATGGGAACGGAAAATGAGTTAAAAATAAATAATCATGTTACAATGAAATTCTAGTGTTCTTATGAATAAAATTATACAAAGTTTACTATAGCAACTATTGTATAACTTACCTCAGAGTCACAATGAAACTTTTTATGGTGGAATGATTTCACTAAAATTTGGAAATTATATTAATGATGGGCTAGTGGCGTTTAAAATATATTCAAAAGTATCTTGATTCATTCGATTCACGATTGTTTCCAGAAATAAAATCGTGGGTGACTGATTCGAATCTGATACATTCGTTTCCAGTGGATGAACCACAGATGCGAAATCTGACGCGTTTGTTTCTTCTGATTTCTAGCGAGTTAATTCTGACAAAAATGCAGCCAATGGATGACTAGTCTTAGGGTGGTATGGAAGGGATCGTTATTTAAGTTAAGGTTAAATTCAGGTTTCATAACAACAACCAAACTTTTCTTTTAGTTAAATTTACAAAACATTGCTTTAATAGATTCGTTAAATTTAGTTTTCACAGTAAACTCAACAGTTATTTGAATATTTTTCATGAGCTTTGCAGAATTTGACCAGGACTGTTTATTTTAATTTAAAAAGTTTCTGTTAAAAATTCGCGATGCCCATGATACAATATTAACTAAAAGTTCAGATTAAAATATGTAGAGAAAATAACTAAATGTATCTATTGAAATGTCATAGCCACTGAGCAATGTTTGAATGTTGTTTTGATTTACATAGCTCGAGTGGACGCGCGGGCTAAAAAGTGATGGCTTAGCGTGTATGAAGTAATGAAATAGAAATGTTAAACGAGAATGCTGACTATTCATAACAATATTTGCTCTAGTTGGAGAGGACAGGGGCCATAGCGGAGTATAAAAGATTTTTAATTTTTGGCATCGGGGTTGTCACAATTCCATCAATATCGCAGACAGTCACGCACCCCGACGCCGTACCATATCAGACATCTTCGAATCATCAGTAGCACTTGTACTTAGAGGGCATCCATCGATCCCAGGGTCCCAAGATCGAGTTCTGTACTGGTCACGCACAGTGGCAGTCACTTCCATAGGTCTAAGTTTACAGTTCTTCCACGAGCGCGGGCGTCCAATCTCTTTATTTATCTTTCATTTAACATCACGTTTTGTATTATCTTTTAGTAACCACTATTAAACTAAAATTCGTAAATCTACACATTATTTCGAACCCACACTATTACCTCACTTGCAACCTAACCCCTCCCGCAAGCAATCCTGACAAATTAAGTCCACAGAAGCAATTTAAAAAAAAACAACATATTTTGCCCCCAAAATTTTTTTTTGCTATAAGAACTTACGTTCCCTTTCATCTCACCTTAACTCTAGATTAGAGAAATATGAACATGAATATAATTAATTTTTTTCACCATAAAAAAACACACGATACCGAAATTTAGCAGACGGGAAAGCCAAAGGGAAGTATAATCGTGGTTAAGGGAGAAAGCTACAGTTAAAATTTCGTCAATTTCACAGAGTTACTCAATTTTGAAAACAAGCACATAATGTATATGAAAGTGACGAATCAACTGAACAAGGGAAACTTCACCAAACTTTTGGTGGGATGAGTAGGGGGAAAAAAGGTGAAAAAAACTGAACAAAATATTAAATACATTTTTAAAATGAAACTAGCCTACATTCAATAACCTATAAGAAGAATGGAAAATAAAGAATACATTTTATAAAATTAATAGTAATTGCATTTATCTTCCCTGGTAAATATAACATGTTACAAACACTCGGGATAGGGTGATTATGAAGACGTCAGCTTTAACACTAAGGTTTGAAAAACACCGTAATTAATACCGATTATGAAACTTTTTGAAACATTCACTATCATGAATAGTGGTCATGAAAATATTCTACAAGCAAGTTAACCTTCTGTGACCGACGCTATTGCATTTTCGCAACAGCTGTACTTTTTTTTTTAATTAAAGGTAATTCGGTCTGATCCCTTCCAAGTACTCCTCAATTAGTTCCTGCTGTGTGGTGTGATAATCAAACGTTAAAAAAAAGTTTATTTTTTGAGTTACGCGAGTTTTAAATGGCACCATGCATGAATGTTGTGAATAAGCAACGGCGCTAGTCGTGACGTCATACGACTGGCGCAGTGCCATCGTATGTCTGCATTGCATAGTTCGTACAAGTTTTATCACGTGTCTGAAAGTTATATCACATTAATTTAGTTTGATATAGTTATTATTCACGTCCGGTCGCTCTTATATATAAAAATACTAATTCAAAGAATTCAAGGAAGAAAAGTTTTTTTTCAACAAAAATGTAAGTAAAGCTACAGCAAAACGGTTGATCAAGAAAGTATGAGTGAATTAAAATTTGTAATAAAATAAAATAATAGGTCTATAGTAATAATGTAAAAATAAGTAATCAGTAATTTTGTAATATAGTGAAATATAAAATAACGCCTTACAATTTTTTTTATAATAATAAAATATGTTTTTGTAACAGTTTGAAATTATTGTAGTTTTATCTTTTTTAAATAAAAATTTACAAAAATTGAATATAATTCAAATATTTATTTAATAATATTGCTTCAATAATAATGTTATGTATTAAAGTATGTGTTTTTGATTATTGTTTAGAACGTTATAGGTTGTTGCAAAAATGAAACGGTACCGCGGCGCCAGTCCTCATGTTAATTTTTAGCACCAGTCTCCAAAGGTTAAATATCTTCATTCAAAAAACATCAATGTAATGTAAAGTGATCACGAAAACATACAGTTCAAATGATTAATTGTTGCTGCTGAAAGACGTCACTGTACTAAACAGTGATCACGAAAACTTACGATAGAATAGATTACCTATCACTGGTGAAAAAAGGTCTCTCTAAATAACCGTGATTACAAAACATTAAGGTAGAATAAATTCGCTATAAATGTTGGAAAAACGTCACTGTAATAAGCCGTAATCGTAAAAACCTATGACCAAATTATTTCACTATCGCTTTTGGAAAAAGTCACTTTAAAGAAATATGATCGCAAAAATATTCGGTAGAATAAATTCACCAATGTTGTTGGGAAAACGTCACTGTAATGAAAGGTGATCACAAAAACCTATGACAAAATTAACTCACAATCTCATGAAAAAATCACTGCAATAAACCGTGATCACAAAAACCCAAGGTAAAATAAATTCATCACTACTGTTGTAAAAATTTATTGCAATGAACTGTTATCACAAAAACACAATATTAACAAATGATTAACTGTTACTGTTGGGGAAAAAAAGCCACAATAATAAACCACTATTGCGAAAACATAAATAATTCACTATTAAGGGGGCCGCCTAGGTACGTGAAAAAGTATCATTCGTGTTAGGCCTTATGTCTTAAAATGAAATGCTCTGTGCTGTTATCTTGAACTACAGCGTCTGTCTCTGTCTAATCTTATCCTCTTTACACCTACCCTACCACCCCATGTCAGAAGAGAAGCAACTGAATGGATAACTATTTCAAGGTCAAGAGGAAAACGCGCGGCTGATCGCCTATCCACTACACAGTCCAGCCGTCAGCCTGTGTTTATCTGGTGATATTTTGCTAACTTGAGATTCTAGTGAAGGGTTCACAAACAAGCACAATTCTTGATTGGTGGTTTAACTTGTCTTGAAACTTTATAATACGAACGGGTAGTAGGACGCGATGCTAGAACAAAAAATTGTCTTGAAGAACACACACTTATGTACATGTCACTTATTTTTTTATTTTTTTAGGGAAATGTGAATATTAACTATACAATAATTAATCACGTGTAGATTAAATTTCTATCTTACCTTACTTAGTTGATAGCAGGCCGTCGGAACCGAGGAGTATAAGGAGCTCTAACACACGGCCCTATACCCCCAACCCCTCTTAGATTTATTCTATCTGTGTAAAATGTTTAGTAAATACTTATAAATATGGAAGACATAAAAAAAAACTCCAAATAGCTTCTAAAAGCATTCACTTTTTTTGTTAAAAAATCGGGGATAATCCTCCCCCTTCCGACCTCATCGTTGTTAATCAAACCAAAGAGGTTTTTACTTTTAGAACCGCGTCATGCGGCCACCGAAGCGGGTCAAATTGGTTAACTTTTACTATCAACTAAAATGAGATAGACTACACATTGTTGTATCACCTACACTGTTTACGCCTACACAAAACTATAGTATACATAAAT